>JAFFST010055720.1:7703-19548 GCA_022414735.1 Noturus placidus
CATCACCATCATCATCATCCTCATCACCATCATCCTCCTCCTCATTATCATCATCATCACCATCATCATCGTCATCCTCATCATCATCATCCTCATCATCATCATCCTCATCATCCTCATCATCACCATCATCCTCATCCTCATCATCCTCATCATCGTCATCATCCTCCTCCTCATCATCATTCTCCTCCTCATCCTCATCATCTTCCTCATCATCATCCTCATCATCACCATCATCATCCTCCTCCTCATCATCATCCTCATCATCATCGTCATCCTCCTCATCATCCTCCTCCTCCTTATCATCATCCTCCTCATCATCCCCCTCCTCATCATCATCCTTATCATCCTCATCCTCCTCTTCCTCATCATCCTCATCATCATCATCCTCATCATCATCCTCCCCCTCCTCATCATCATCCTTATCATCCTCATCATCATCCTCCTCCTCTTCATCATCCACATCATCCTCCTCCTCATCATCCTCCTCCTCATCATCCTCCTCCTCCTCCTCATCATCATCCTCCCCCTCCTCATCATCATCATCTTCCTCCTCCTCATCTCCTCATCATCCTCCCCCTCCTCATCATCATCCTTATCATCCTCATCATCATCATCATCATCATCATCCTCCCCCTCCTCATCATCATCCTTATCATCATCATCATCCTCCTCCTCATCATCCTCCTCCTCCTTCTTCTTCCTCCTTTTCTTCTTCTTCCTCTCCTTCTTCTTCTCCTTCCTCTTCTTCTTCCTCTTCTTCATCTTCCTCTTCCTCTTCTTCTTCTTCATCTCCTCCTTCTTCTTCTTCTTCTTTTTTTGCACATATCTGAGAGATATAAATAATCAAATATCACATTGAAAGCTAATGTTCTGAAAGTCTGTAAAATATTCATCATTATGTAAATTATAAGTGCAGAGATATAATACTGTAGAGGGAAAAGCCTGTGCGATGAATGGGAGGTTTTTAGATATTTATAACATTTCTTTATGCGATTATTTTATGGTTTTAATGTCATTATTATGCACGCGGGAAATTACCGAGTGTACCGTAGTAGTGTCTGCTTCTGTTTCAGCACAAACATGCAACAGACAGACAGACAGACAGACAGATAGATAGACAGACAGATAGATAGAGAGATAGATAGAGAGATAGAAACGGTGCATAAAGTGGGCGGATACGCAGTGACGTCATATTCCGGCGACAGTTAAATAGATAAAGAGATAGAAACGGCGCATCAAGTAGGCGGATACGCAGTGACGTCATATTCCGGCGACAGTTAAATAGATAGAGATAGAAACGGCGCATCAAGTAGGCGGATACGCAGTGACGTCATATTCCGGCGACAGTTAAATAGATACAGAGATAGAAACGGCGCATCAAGTAGGCGGATACGCAGTGACGTCATTTTCCGGCGACAGTTAAATAGATACAGAGATAGAAACGGCGCATCAAGTGGGCGGATACGCAGTGACGTCATATTTCAGCGACAGTTAAATAGATAAGAGATAGAAACGGCGCATCAAGTGGGCGGATACGCAGTGACGTCATATTCCGGCGACAGTTAAATGAACAGGGCGCCGCTGTGCAAGACGTGAGTGAGAGAGTGGCGTTATTACTTAGTTAAATAGTAATAATGATGATGAGGATGATGATGATGAGTGGGTGACGATGAGTGGGTGACGTGTCAGATATGGAGCCGTGGAGAAGCGGAGAAGTGGAAGCGGTTCTTCAGGGTGAAGAGGACAGACATGCACCGTCTTGTCCACATGGTGAGTGTGTGGAAACACACGTATTTGCTTGTCATTAGTGAGGTCCTTGTGTAGTTATCAGCTTTCTGACTTATTAATGATGTGTTTATGAACTTAACTCCTACACTGTGTATACATGCATACATACTCGTGTGTCTGCTTCTCATCAGCTTACTGAGTGTATTTACTCCTGAAGAGCGTACTTACTTATTTGCATACAGTATTTTTATTTATTTAAAATATACGTCGATCAGCCATAACATTAAAGCCACTGACAGGTGAAGTGTATAATGTTGATGATCTCGTTACCTGGGGGGGGGGTATATTTATTAGGCAGACAGTGAACAGTCAGTTCTCGAAGTCCATGTGTTGGAAGCAGGGAAAATGGGCGGGCGTAAGGGTCTGAGCGTCTTTGACGAGGACGACGTTATGATGGCGAGACGACCGGGTCAGAGCTTGTCTAAAACAGCAGGGCTGGTAAGGTGTTCCTGGTATGCAGTGGTTAGTACCTACCAAAAGAGCTCCATGGAAGGATAAACGGTGACTCGCTGACCGAGTCGCGGGCGTCCAAGGCTCACTGATGAGTGTGGCGCCCATGCTGACCTCCTGTCCACCAGCGAAACTCCTACAATGGGCACGTGAGCATCAGGACTGGACCAGGGAGCAGTGTAAGAAGGTGGCCTGGTCTGATGAATCACGTTTTCATTTACATCATGTGGACAGCCGTGTGTGTGTGTGTGTGTGTGTGTGTGTCACTTACCTGTGATAGAGATGGCACCAGGATGCACTATGGGAAGAAAGCGAGTCGGCGGAGGACGTGTGATGCTCTGGGCGATGTTCTGCTGAGAAACCTCGGGTCCTGGTGTTCATGTGGACGTTACGTTGACTCGTACCACCCACCTAAACGCTGTCGCAGACCGAGTACACGTCTTCATGGTAACAGTGTGGTCTGTTTCAGCAGGATAACGCGTCCTGACACACTGCAAACACTGTTCAGGAACGCTTTGAGGAACATGACAAAGAGCTCAAGATGTTGACTCGGACTCTCAATCCGATCGAGCGTCTGTGGGACGTTCCGGACAAACAAGTCCGATCCACAGCGGCCCGACCTCACAACCTACAGGACTTAAAGAATGCCAGATACCACAGCACACCTTCAGAGGTCTTGTGGAGCACATGCCTCGACGGGTCAGAGCTGTTCTAGTGGCACAAAGGGGAGGGCGACCTTCAGGATATCCGGCAGCTGGTTTTAATGTTATGGCTGTTCGGTGTAAAGAGATACTTCTGAATACTTACCTGCATATTTCTTTATTTAGATTTTTATTTTTATTTTTTACTGAACACAACCCAGTTATAGCGTCTCAAAATTAGGATTTAAAATGAGTAGAACGCTTGGAATCATTCATAAAAACATTTAAGATGCGTACATTTAATATTGCAGTTAGACCGAGCTTTAGGTCAGGAAGTAAACCACGTGAATTTTCCACTATATCTAGTTTACATTATAATGTAAGAGCATGGTCTTCCGAGTCACTCCGAGAACCACGGTCGCTAGCTATCGGCTTTATTTTCTGCTCACACTGTGTGTGTGTGTGTGTGTTTCGCAGGACCTGCGGTGTTGTTTCAGGTCACGTGCGGAGGAGAGAAGAGCGGAAAGAGATTTTACGCCTGTTCTGCGTGTCGAGACAGAAAAGACTGCAGCTTCTTTCAGTGGGAGAAGGAAAGGGTAAAGGAACTGAAGGTTTTCCTATCGTTATTTATTTATTTACTTACGGTCATTTCCGTTTAATTTAACGTTCGAACCATAAAGCACCGTCTTAATACTATCAGATGTTGCCAAAAGTTTGTGCGCCCCTTGCAGAACCTGCTAAACCGTTAACAAAATAAGACGGATGATAAAAATCCCATGTTGTTGTTTATTTAGTCCTGTCCTGAATAAACTATTCCGCATAAGATGTTTACGTACAGTCCATAAGACAAGATTATAGAGGAATTTATCAAAATGATCCTGTTCAAAAGTTTACACACCCTTGATTATTAATACTGTGTGCCGTTACCTGGATGATCCACGACGCGATGTGTTGATGTTCTGTGAGAGGTCTTCACGAGTCCCCTGTCCGTCCTGAGCAGTTAAACTGCCCACTGTTCTTCAGAAAAATCCTCCAGGTCCGGCACGTTCTTTACTTTTCCAGCATCTTCTGCAAATTGACCCCTTTCCAACAGCGTCTATATGATGTTCAGATCCATCTTCTCACACTGAGGACGACTGAGGGACTCGTACACGACTATTACATAAGATACAAACGTTCACTGGTGCTCAAGAAGACACGATACATTAAGAGCCTGGGGGTGTAAACTTTTGAACAGGATGATTGTTTAAAGACCTTTATTTTTTTTTCATTTAGTCCCGCCCTTCAGACACTAAATAAGTTAGTTACATGTCTCCCAGAAGACAAAATACCAGTTTACACCAGTCATCACCAGTCGATACATTTAGAGCCTGGGGGGTGTAAACTTTCGAACACGATGATCGTGTAGATTTTTATTTTGTTTAACATCTTTTTTCTCTGCTGTTGTATAGTTGTTGATTTTATTTGTATACGTTTTGTAATGATGAAATGTTTCAGGTATCCGAGGAGCGACTGCATGCGAGAGAGGAGCAGAACCGCTTGAAGAGGCCCTCGTTCTCCCATTCAGAATACTGCCTGAGGTAACAGAACCACAATCGGACTTTTTATTACTTCATCACATTGCGTTGCGTTGTGAGCCGCTACACGTTATATACCATACCGTAACTAAGAATTAGCCTCCCCTGCTTGCGCGGGTACAAAGACAACCTAACTGGGGAATGTGGGCGGAGCTAGAAACAATGCACACCCCGGATTGGTCTTATAGTCCCTGATTGGTCCCAATTGATGTCAAAATGTTTTGTTTGGATTTGATATGTTTGAGTGACACGCTTGTTTTCTCATCGCTGACGTTTAGCTCAGTTTTACATTTCTTGTCCGTAAGCCACATCTTGCTCACTATATAGGGTATGAGATAAGAGAAGATAATGGTCCTGTTGAAGGTATTCAGTGCTCTAGGTGCGTAATAGAATGTTTTGAGATCCTGCTACAGATCAGGTGGGACTCCTAATGTTGTGCAGTCCCCTCCAAAACTATTGGGTCAATAAAGATTAGTGAGAATGTTCCAGAAGCAGCCATGCAAGCCCAAGCCATGAGACAACCTCCACCATGTTTCTTTCTTCTTCAGGACAGTCCAAATTGCTGTATTGTCTATGCCCAGTGTTTGTGCAATGGCTCGGATTGATTCCCACTCTTTTCTCCCATAGACTGCTCTCTGATCGTCATGTAGGTTTATCCTTTTTAACATCGACTGCAGTCTTCACAGGTGAAGGATAAAACTAAGAGATGATGTTCGGATGTTTGCGATTTATTGTTCAACAGGACACACCTGGGTAACAAGAAACATCTTTTGAACTCAAACCCAAACATCTAGAGTAAAAATCAATGAATTGTCCTTGCTGTTCCAATAGTTTCGGAGGGGACTGTATTTTAATGTCGCCCCAGCGACTTTGCAAATCATTTTTAAAACTAATAAACAAATTATTGGCACCTTTATGGTAATCAAAAACAAACTCGCTGTGTCATGTTTCTTTCTGTGCAGGAGATAAATGACACATTAACACTGAATAACCGGTTTTGTTTATTGTTTTATGTTTATTAAAAAAATTGAGTAGTATTTACTCATCATCCCTACACCACAACCTCGAGAGAAACTGTTAAGTGTGAAACAGACACAGGGACTTAATCAGGGTACCGATAGTACAGATAGTACCGCTACACCGTGCGGCACTGTAGAGCAGGGTAACGTGTTTCACTCCTGTGGCAGGTTCAGAGAGTTTGTTTCCCTGCCGCTGGATCAGAGGAGGTTCTGTGTGGACTGTCAGCTGCTCCTCCTTCCTGCCGAACGGAACGCTCACGCCTCACACAAGGCGCTTTCTGATGACATCACAGTAGCACGACTGAGGAGGCCCAGCCTACTGCTGCACGCTTTGGAGAATAAGAAGAGCAATGCGCAGTACCTCTTTGCTGACCGCAGCTGCCATTTCCTTCTGGATGTGTTCTCTGGGTTAGGATACCAGAAGGTTCTCTGCATAGGGACGCCACGGTGAGTATAACCCGCATTCAATGTTCAAAAACTTACAAACTTACATACAAACTAAACTACATCCGAACTTTTTCCTTTTTTATCTTTGTCTGACGAGCTTTTATATTTTTTAAGTCTAAAACGTTATATTACTGAAAAGCATCATTCGACATGTCCGCTGATAATGTTGCTAACGCTGCTGTAGTATCGGTTTCGAAGTAGTGGAATTTTATGTAGCGAACACAGAAAAGTGGAGTGATAAACACGGTGGAACATCCGAGTACCATTACAGGGAATAAAGGCACTCTTGGAACGCTGCCCGACCAATCAGGAGTAGTGGACCGGAACCAACTGTTGTATAAACTTGTTTACAAACTAACTTACTCACAAGCTAACACTTCTACTGGGACACGTACTTCGAATCTAATAAACAAATCTAACTTACTTACAAACTCCGCTACTTATGAACTTATAAAGTAATTTACATTCTTACTAACATTCTTAACAAACCTATTTAGAAACTAACAAACTTATAAACTTATCTGTGAACTTACTTACAAACCAGTGTACAGACTTATTTACTTAAACTAAATTACATACAAACCTATACTACTTAGGAACTTACTTAGAAGCTAACATTCTTTTGGTACTTTGTACTTTGTACAATTGTACTTAGAAAATAATAAACAAACTAAATTAACTTATTTACAAGCTAACTTTAAGAAAATAACCAAAATACTTACAAACTAACCGACTTACAAACTAACTTGTTTATGAACTTACTAACAAAGTAACTTGTTTACGAACTTACTACCAAACTAACAGACTTACAAACTAACCTGTTTACGAACTTACTAACAAACTAACAAACTAACCTGTTTACGAACTTACTAACAAACTAACCTGTTTACGAACTTACTAACAAACTAACCTGTTTACGAACTTACTAACAAACTAACCTGTTTACGAACTTACTAACAAACTAACCTGTTTACGAACTTACTAACAAACTAACCTGTTTACGAACTTACTAACAAACTAACCTGTTTACGAACTTACTAACAAACTAACCTGTTTACGAACTTACTAACAAACTAACCTGTTTACGAACTTACTAACAAACTAACTTGTTTACGAACTTACTAACAAACTAACCTGTTTACGAACTTACTAACAAACTAACCTGTTTACGAACTTACTAACAAACTAACTTGTTTACGAACTTACTAACCGGCTTACAAACTAACTTCTTTACACACTTACTGATAACTAACTTGTTACGAACTTACTTACAAACTAACCGACTTACACGCTAACGTTCTTCCTGACAATTGTATGTGGAAAATAGAAGGCAAACTACAAAACATTTACAAAACAAACTCCGCTACTTATAAACTTACAAACTAAGGAAAGTGCTATCTACACTCTTCCGCATACATGGTCTCACAGACATCCATAATTGGCTAGTGATTGACAGCTGAATGGGACTATGCCCCGCCTACCCAACGAGTCCGGCCAGTTTTGGATCTCTCGGACTATTAGCTGCCTGTCATTCCAAAAGCGTCCACTTCTGGTTACAGCGCCGTTCCACACTCCAATGACTCCCTTAGTGTCTAAAGCTCTTAATAGTTGGTTTGTAAATGAGCCTGTTGTGTTATTTTACACGGAATTAAGTACCAACTAACTTTTATTACCTAATCCCAGATTACATGAGCTGATTAACATCCGGAGCACAGAGGACAAGACTAGCACCATGAGGAGTTTATTACTGGATATCGATTTCAGGTAAGAGCACCTTTAATGACATTTTGGGACGTTTGCTAGCAAAGAGTTAACACTAGTAGTAAGCTTTATACAGAGTTACAAAGTGGATCAGAACCCCGGGCCTAGAACAACATTTAGCCTTTCCTGCTTAGTATTATTACGTTTTTTTTTTATGCGGCCGTCGTTTTCTTTTTTGTTTGTTTTATTTAAAGCTTAAATTACTTTTCATCCAAATTTAATAGCGTGATTATTTGTTTAACTCATGAGTAAGTCCTCCACACTGACTTAAATGCAGTGCTATATTTCTGGAGTATTTGTTGCATAGCATTGGCTAGGCGTAAACGTAGAGGGTTTTATTTATGTATTTATTTATTTACTGAATATAAACTAGAGCAGGAAGAAGACTCAAATCTGCAGGACGAGGTCTATGCGCGTTTCAGTATTACTGCAGAATCGCGCGTCAGAGCCCGAGGTCACAGATCTCCATGTAATCTGGAACAGGCTGTCGATCTCTGGCTCTGAGAAAGCGAAACGCAGGGAACACGGGCTCGGTGAACTGATGATGCGCCCTCTCGAACACGCTTGTGCAGCTCGTTGAGAAATCCTGCAGCAGCTTCATGGCGTCTGCGTCGTAGAACGCGACGCGACCCTTCTGGTAGTTCACAAACACGCCCACCTTGTCTGGCGCCGCCCGAGCGGACAGGGCCAAGTGCCGGTCGTTGTGCCACACCGAGAGACGCCCGTCCCGAAACTCCAGACTCCACGAGAGTCTGTTCCTACCCAGTTTTGTGCTTTTGTCCTGCCCTTTCCTGTGCAGGCTGCCGTAAGCCACGCCCACGGCCCAGGAAGAGCAACAGTGAACATCCACTTCCCAGTAACGCCGACCCGAACTTACAGCGGGCGAGCCCAGGGCACAGCAGGTCTGATCGAACTGCATAGGGTGGCCAGGAGCCGAGCTGTCATCAGGAGAGACGTAAAAGCCCCGCCCACTCATAGTCACCTTGATCTGTCTGTGGCAGGATGTCCTGTCAATCACCACCACAGTGGAGTCTGGCAAGAAAATACAGGATATACTCTAGATTAGTCCGTGGACAGTACGGGAGTAGATATTGTGGTGCATTGTGGGATATCATGAGCATATTGGTCCAGGGAGTCCGAGAAAAATAATCAGCGATGGTGTGGTGATATGAAACAGAGGTACTGTTACCACCTTAAAAGTTGATTATTTTCCAATATCACATCCCGGAGTGTTTAATTCGATCGCACACGTTCCGTTAACTCTGTTACTATAGAAACGATAACGCATCAGAACGAGCGGATTAATATTAGCCCGTGATTTGAACTGCTGTTGCAGAAAATTCATCACCACCTTCAGACCAGCGCTGTGGTTCACTTACATCTGTTCGCCTGTAGATCAATACGTCTAACGTCGCAGAAATCATTCACGTCTTTCACGTTAACCAGCTATGAGTTCGCGGTTCAGTGACGTTTATTGGCAACTAATAAAAAAAAAAAGAAGAAGAAGAAGTTGGTTATTTACCGAGCAGCAAGCTCTTTTTCTGTAGTCGGACTTGCAAATCTTTTGAGATCTTCCCCAAAACCTTCATGAGCTTCTGGAAGTTTCCGTCGTTCGGCCCGATGGCCAGTTCAGCCGCGTCCTGCTTCTTGTGGCAGCTACGCAAAAACGTTCGACCACGTTACGAAAAACGCATTAATAATTAATTAATTATTAGCGTTAATTATGATTTTTGAAGATGATTTACCTGAAATTTCCACGAGAGACCTAAAAACAATCAGGAGAGTGTCATGTATTTTACTCGTGTAGACATTCATATCAGACGTGTTGTTGAGTGCAGCGTGATGAGTACCTGCTGCCGGCTCTCGGCGCCTCTCTCCTGCAGTGTCCTGATGGTGCTGATGTGTTTGCGCACCTGTTTCAGGTGCAGGTTCCAGTCGTCCAGGAGACGCATCATTCTGCTGCTGTTCTCCCTCTGCTCCTGTTCTAGCGAGCCCAGGACGGCCTGTTCGTCCTTCTCCAGGGCCAGACGCATGGCCTCGAATCGCTCGCGCACCTGCTGCTCCATCGTCTCCGCGCTCGTCTTCACCGCCGAGAACAGGGACAGGGGAGAGGTCAGAGTGTCGACGATAACGGATAAAAATTCGCTTTAAAGTCCACACGGAATCGAAAATCGACGTCGTGCGTCTTTTAGCATCAAAACGTCCGCCTTGAGCGTCTCTATAAGCTAGTGCACTCAAAACAATGTATGGCTTAGCCCGGGCTGTGAGGTAAACATGAAACGCCACTGTCAGTTTAAAAAGTGGGCGGAGCCACTCTATCCCACTTTGACTTCCTGTTTCGCTAGAACGAAGAGTCGACGATGCTAAAAGTTCGACTTCTCTTGCGTAAAGCTGTCAGCGTGGGACGTTGGGCGTGTCTCATCGCACGTGATAGGGCGGCTGTGGCTCAGTTGGTAGAGCGGGTTGTCCACTAATCCACTAATCGTAGGGTTGGTGGTTGGAATCCCGGCCCGGGTGATCCCATGCCGAAGTGTCCTTGGGCAAGACACTGAACCCTAAGTTGCCCCCGATGGCAAGCTAGCACCTTGCATGCAGCTCTGCTACCATTGGTGTGTGAGTGTGTCTCATTAGTAAGTCGCTTGTAAATGTAAAATGATATTTCTGTAAAGCTGCTTTGAGACAATGTACCATTGTAAAAAAGCGCTATACAAATTGATAATTATTTATAGCTGACTAAGGAATAAAAGCACCGCGTGTCGCGCTGTTGTAAGGGAAATAATCAACAACGAGATGGTGTGATGTAGCGGAGTCAGTGTTATCACCCCGAAGTAGTGTTTTATTCCACTGATACCGTACGTCTTATCCATTTATTGTTTTGTTTAGTAGAATGTCCACAAAAAGCTTTGATCTTGTTCTCACTTACATTATACCGGCTATAACGAAATGAAGAGGCAGATCCATACAGTATATGGGAATCCTCGGATAGCTTCCATACGACGCCATTAAACATTACAGACTGCACCTTTAAAACGATTGGCTTAGCCCTTACGCTGAGGTTGGCTTGGCGCTTTTTCAGAGACGCCATATGAGCTTCGGTCCTCTTGCTCTCCTTCTCCAGCTCCTCCAGCCAGCAGGACAGCTGTTCCTGATGTTCAGACAAACAGCTTTAACATACACAAGTGTGCTGTATGAACATCGCCATCATAACACAAAGTTCTAACGTTGGAACGTAAGCAGACCTGTGAGCATTCGAGCGCGTCGGCGTCAGGTTTACGGAGTGTTTTCGGAGAACGGGGGTAGGGCTGCGTGACTGAGGCCAGACAGAGTGAATCGGCTGGCGGTGGCTGGGGCGCGCCCTCTTCCTCTGCCATTTCTGCAAACTATTAAAAAAAAAACAAACAAAGGATAAATCCTCATGTCACGCTTTGTTGCTAGTGCGTTCCACGGATCTGCTCGCTTTTTAACCACAGCAGTGGACATCTCGAAAATGTCTGCTGTACACACGCAGCAGGCAATGGGGGATCCAATGGAGAACATCCCGAGTTTGATAGTGAAAATTCACATACTTAGAACATAGTGTTAGGATTACAGTGAGCGTTTGAATTCAGGTGAATTCTGAGTGATAGAAGCTCCCACAGCATGGGGAAATTTCAGGGTTCTGTGGACGCCCTGTGATCAGATGTATTCTCTGCTCCATAACCTACCATGAAACCTACCACATCAAGTAGAGGCGAGCTAAGTGTGTTCAGGCAAACCACACACGCTAACATTTAAACACGCAATCATGACTTTTAAACAAACTCAGAACGGATTAAACTAAAATCAACACTATATATGTTGTAAATACAATTTCCCCACGGATGCTGTGCTGCCTGCATTGTGACCAGGTGCCATTATTATCCCAGAAGACCAATGACTGACTTAGATGATCATTTTAATTTGATCAACTGGATATTCTGTTTATGTAACTGGTGTCATTTATGATGTTAATGTCATCATGCTGTTTATCTTGCTGTGTAATAAGTGTACAACTATATATATATGGACGGCTGTGTCTCACTCGGTAGAGCGGGTTGTCCACTAATCCACTAATCGTAGGGTTGGTGGTTGGAATCCCGGCCCGGGTGATCCCATGCCGAAGTGTCCTTGGGCAAGACAC
>JAFFST010055720.1:20955-33476 GCA_022414735.1 Noturus placidus
GGGGGGGGGGGGGGGGCAGTTACGTTTGAGAACAGAGAGAAGCTGTCCTGTTCCCAGTCTCTGACCACTACAGGTACTGATCATCCAGAAACACAGCGGTTACACTCTAGAACATGGGCGAAAGGATAAAGGTTGTGGGTTTACTACATTCTAGAATGGAGGGAAAAGATTAATCGCTACGTTTAAGAAGGGGGCGGGGGCTGTTACATTCTAGAACCCATTGTGTGTACGTCATTGTTCTGTTAAACATTCTAGAAGACAGAAGAGATTTTTTTATGGAAGGAGGAGGGGCTTACTCTAGAATAAAATGAATATTTTCTAGAATCAATGGTTAACTATTCTACACTAGGGAAAAATGGAGAGCTACATTCTAGAACATGACAAGGGTAGCCATGTTCTATGAATGAATTAACCTACTCTGTTATAAAGAGAAATCTAGAACGCAGTATTCAGAGAATAAAGACTGTTGTTTTTCTAGAATAGGGGAAGGAGAATAAAACGACATGGTAAATAAATGGTCTTCTACAATGGGGAACAATGGAGAGCCACATTCTAGAACATGTAGAAAAAAGTAGCAATATTCTAGAAAAGAACGAAGCTATTCTGTTCCATCGTTCTGTATGAAAGATAAGAAATCTAGAACACTTTATCCTAGAATGCAGAGTATTCTATCTCTAATATGGGGGGGAAGCAGAAAAAAAGGAGTGGCAAGACTCTAGAACGGGGGACGGGATTGCTGTATTCTAGAACTGGGCGTTGCTCTCGAATAAAATTGACATTTTCTATTCCATTCTATAATTTTATTTAAGAAGAATTTTATTTTGTAATAAATGCTGTTCATCAATGGGGGAAATGGAGAGCTATGTTCTAGAATAGAGGAGAAGGATTGCTTCATTGGAGAATAGGGGGAATGGGGGGGGGGAGGTACATTTCTACAATAGAATTAACAATTTCTCTGTTCTAAAAAAAATAAACATTCATTTTAAGAGTAAAATTAATTTTCTTAATGAATAAATTAGTAGTTACTTAATTAATGAATTAATTTTGTTCTGTTCCTCTTCTAAGACGGGGGAAATGGATAAAAGCTCCAAACCCTGAACGGTCTCTGTAAACATCTCCGTATTCGTGCTGCGAATTTATCGGAATTAAGACTTTTACAGACCTTCAGAATCTCCTCCAGCTCCTCGTGAATAATGATGATGATGAGTTAATACACCACAGTCCCAAAAATGTGCCAGCAATTATTTGAAGAGAATAAAATAGCGATACTTACAGTACGGTGTGGGAATGAAAGTGTGCTGTCTGTCTCTCTCTCTCTCTCTCTCTCTCTCTTTCTCTCCCTCTCTCTCTGTCTCTCCCTCTCTCTCTCACTCTCTCCCTCTCTCTCCCTCTCTCTCTCTCTCTATCGCTCTTTCTCTCTCTCTCTCCCTCTCTCTCTGTCTCCGACTCTCTCTCTCTCTCTGTCTTGCTCTCTCTCTCGCTCTCTCTCCCTCTCTCTCTCTCTATCGCTCTTTCTCGCTCTCTCTCTCTGTATCGCTCTCTCTCTCTCTCCCTCTCTCTGTCTCCCTCTCTCTCGCTCTCTCTCTCTCGATGTTCTTCTCTGGTATGTGCTGAATCAGCTGTGAACATTTTAATAAACCCATAACAAGCCAAAGCCTGTGTGCACGTGTATGGGTGTGTGCGTGTGTATGGGTGTGTGCGTGTGCGTGTGTATGGGTGTGTGCGTGTGTATGGGTGTGTGCGTGTGTATGGGTGTGTGCGTGTAGGTGCATGTGCAGCGATGTGAGAAGAAGAAAGTCTGATGTTCTTGCTCTTTTCCCTCGTTTAGATATTCCCAGTTTTACCCACAGGACGAGTTCTGTCATTATAACATGTTTAACCATCACTTCTTTGACGGAAAGGTAAAAAAATCCGGCACACGTTTTTATATCAATCTATACATGCATATACGTGCTATTACATCAAATTGGATATCTGTCCGATTTCCTGTCTGTACAGGAAGCAGTTGAACTTTTCCAGGACTTCCTGTCAGAGGAAGATGGGAATAAGGTAGTGATGGTAGCAGATCCACCCTTTGGAGGTCTGGTGAAGCTTCTAGGCCACACGTTCTCGAAGATATCACACACGTGGAGGAGTCTACGTGGAACTGGTGCGTATGAAGATGCAACTGGAGTTTGTTGCAAAAGTTTGCACCCCCTCCCTCTTGGGTTTTGAGTGCTTGACGCGCTAGGATGCAAACGGAGGCTCTTATCAGTCGTCCGTTCCTTTAATTGTTCTCAGTAATGACCGACGGCAGAGTTGATACACTCCTGACCGTTCTAACCCTCGTCCTGCAGAGAGCGGCGTGTCCGAGATGCCCATGGTCTGGATATTCCCGTACTTCTTTGAACCGAGGATCCTCGACTGCTTCCCTGCGTTCACTATGTTGGATTATCAGGTAATGGATTCTGCATAAGAAAAAGAGAAGGGAGGGAAAAACGACAAAATGTTAGACAAATATCAAGACTTTTATTTATTTATTAATTAATTACTGCAGGTGGATTATGATAACCATCCTCTGTACAAGCACGGGACGACGGGCCGTAAGCAATCCCCGGTCCGCCTGTTCACTAACCTCTGTCCCAAAGACATCGTCCTGCCAAAGGAGGAAGGCTACAGGTAACACCTGAACACACACACTTCCCTGTCTACCACAACAGGCATGCGGCTCAGAAAGTGAAATATTCAACGCTTACGCTCCCGTTCCCGCCCTCAGGTTTTGCAGCATCTGTGAGAGATGCGTCTCAGCAGAGAACCGACACTGCCCCGACTGTAACGCTTGCACGTCCAAGGTAGGCCTCGTGGTTTTTCAGGGTTGTTGTATTTTTTTTTTAAATAAATAAATAAACAAAAAAATAAAGATGCTGTTTTTCTGGTTGTTATTCCCCCACCCCTCCAGAATGGAAGACCCTGGAGGCATTGTTCTGAATGTGGAAAGTGTGTGAAGCCTTGTGAGTGTTACTTCTTGAAATCAAGAATGAAATCAGTCAACACAATCTCGCAATCATCCAAGATGTATTTAGCTACTGTGTTACGAGATATATACACACACAGTCACCTCTGAAACGATTGGAATGGCAAGGCCAAGTCATTTGTTTGTGCTATACACCAAAGACATTTGGGTTTCAGATCACACACCAGCTTCAAAATGGCTTGCTTTTCTCCCATAGACAGCTCTCTGATCTTCATGTAGGTTTATCCTTGTTAACAACAAATGCAGTCTTCACTGAAGGATAAAACCAATTAGATGTTCAGAGCTAGTTATTGTTCAATCCATCAATCTAACAGGACACACCTGGGTAACAAGAAACACCTGTCAGTCACATGTTCCAATATTTATGCTCACCTACAAATTCGGTGGTCAGATATAAAAAAAAAAAACCCCAAATGAATCAGCCTTGCTGTTCCAACAGTTTTCGGTGGGACCGTACACGTGAAAACTGAACGATGTAGTAATAAATCACTACAATTACACAATCATCGGAATAACTTTAAATCGTGATGCTGGTGTCAGTGACACCAAAATAATGTTCTGAAGATGACTCCAGCGCCAACCGAACACGTCTTGTCTGATCCACATGCGCATGCACCAAGGTTGTATCTTCATAACGAACCTGCTTTATCTTCTCCGTTATCCTCTCTCAGCATGGCGTCATTGTTCCTCCTGCGCTCGTTGCGTACTTCCAGATCATCGCTGCGGACAAACCGGCTGCTACAGCTGTGGAGATCCTGGACACAAACACAAAGCCTGTCCTGTCAAACACAAGAGAAAGTGAGCGATCTTACATAGCGTCCTCTCCGGTGTAACGCAAAAGGTTTATCCATATTAGTAGCGAATAATTACGGATCTCGTGTGTCTTTTACAGTGCTCAGAGTGCTAAGGGAGCGTCCAAACACGACAGTAACAAGCACATGGCTTGGAAGAAGAACAGGAAGAGGAAAAACGCCCACAGGAAGAAGAAGAAAAAGGTCACATGAGTATTTGCTGCACAGATGGAGCGCGCATCATGAACTGGGCGGACTTGTGCTCGTTTCTAGCGCTAGTACACTTTCACACTCTGGGTCATTAGTAACCTGATACTAAAGCGTGGTCAGTAGATGTTGGGCAGTTGTCTCCGAGATCGGAAAGGCCGTGAAGTCAAATCCCATGATTTCCAGTTTAACCTGGATCCTAAAAATGCAGTTTCGGATTTTAAAGTTAGGGGTCCAAGCACCAACTCGGACTTAACGCGTTCTAATCAGCAGAAAAGCTGTATGGGTCCCAAAAATAAAATGTAAATAAATGTTCATGAAACAACCGACGGCGTTTGTGGAATTAATGCTGCGTTCGAGGTGAAGTTCTAACTCCGCGTCTACAACCAGTTAAAGGCGCAGAACACGCCCCTCAACTCCAATATGGATTCGTCTTCTCAACTACCAGTTCCTTCCATGCTTACTGATGGAGTGATGCGTAATCAACATGGCCGCTCACACCGTTTATAGCAGTATCGGCTTTCGATCGGTTCATGTACGGACACAGTACTCGGTTAATTCTATAATCAGTCCCTCGAGGATTTTATGAGCAAACATCGAGCAAACGCCGCAGTATTCCGAGGAGCATGTGATTTTTACCCATCCATCTTCTACCGCTTACTCCTTTCCAGGGTCACGGGGAACCTGGAGCCTATCCCATGGAGCATGCGATTTTATTTATTTATTTAAGTTACCACAGATTTGGGCTGAGATGTGTCATGTGACATCACGATGCGTGTTCAGCCAAACCCATTTATCAACAAACATCAACATGAAAGAGCGCGCAGAACAATTGCGTACGGTTGCGATTTCGCCGATTCGAGTAGTTTACTGCAAAAAAAAAATAAACCCCCACAAGTTGTATTTACATTTTGTATTCCCAGAAATTATATGCTCTCAAGCATAAGACGTACTTTCATGGAGGCATCCATGTTTTTTTTTTTCTCCACACTTCGCATGTCATACCTACCAAGCTTTGAAATAATGTTATATATAAGTGTAAGAACCACTGATTGATATATAAAGCACTATACAATATAGGGAGCAGTAGTGAGGACTGAATTCAGACAACACTGGGATTAGAAAGTGCTCCAGAAACACCGTCATCATCCTTAATCTTCGTTTTCTCAATTTACAGTGCATTATGGATTTAAAAAAATACTGTTTGGACGACAATACAAAATGGCTGCACGCATACAAAAAGAACTAAACTAAACGAAATGTACGACGTTCTCTAAGTACCAGTACTAAGAGATTTTACTTATTAAAGACAGACCCTACTGATTTATGGTCAATAAAGGTTTATATATTAGTCGATTAAATCACCCAGTGCTATAATAACCCTCTGTTAAAACAGCTATTTTAGCTAAATTCACAACAAATCAATGGTAGTTTGGTCATTTAATGGATGATAAGCACATTTTCAGAGTTAGGGTGCGTCTCAATCTGCTCTCTAGGTGGTGAACCAGTATATAGTGTACATACGTTGGGGCACTGGCTCACGACACACTATCTTTTCTGACATGATGTCATCATTTATTTATTTTTTTTAGCGTAATGATGCATGTTTCTGTCACTGTACTTTAATCAGGATCGTAGGATTTTAAAAAAGTAATAATAATTAAAAACATTTAAGCTACTTTAGCTTGCAGACGAAGTTGGCTGAGAGTTCAGGAAACACGGTGTCACTTCCAGTAAGGGAACATGGAGAGCTGCGATGCTCCCTGGTCTATGCGGTGCATTGTGGGATTTTTTATGGCGCGACAGTTCCAGTACGCTGGAAGGATTTTGTGATTGAGACGGACGACGCCCTGATCACTGAACTGGGGAACTGATTGAGACGCGCCCTCAGTGTCGGACCCATTTGGTCTTTTACAGAATGATTCTCACGCTATATTTGTCCTGGACCATCCACAAAGAATATACCGGTACATTCCGGCCCGTTTTACACAGGAAATGTCATTTATACGACTGGATTAAATGAAAATACACGTCAGAACAGTATTAAAATAAAACTCTGGACAATAATAAGTTAAATAAGTAGAAATTAATTCATTAATTCATCAAACCCTGAGCATCCAGTTCTTCACTCTAACCAGCATCCACATGTATACATTAATACATTTTGTAAAGCTTAATAATAAAAGTTAGTTTTAAAGTGTCCGACAGTGTCTCCGGTTCTTTTGTGCTGATATTTTATGAAAATCTCACTATTTATTTAAAACATTTAAAAATACCGTCGCTAGTCCTATGTTCTGTCTTTGTATTTCCTGTTAAATCGACACATTTATTATTCAACATAGTTTTAATAGGTTTATGGACTTTAAAACAAGTTTTTGGGAATCTTCCATCCATCCCCCACCAGCTGGAGTCTTTAGATCTTAAAAGGTAAAATACTGTTAGTCCTTTGATGTCATCAGTCGTGTATCATTCTGTAGCGCACAGAGAACGCTATAAGTCGTCTGTACATAGATGTGAGGAGCACGATGGCTGCCATGACAATACCGCAGATCAGACTGAAGGCCCAGCGAGGACCCAAGTTGGTGTAGACCTGAGAGACAAACACGGGGCCCAGGGTTCGGGCGCCGCTGCCTGAGGCTGTCAGCCAGCCCATGTACAAACCCTACACACACACACACACACACACACATAAATGAAAGAAACCAGTTATTTGCTCTGAGACACAATTAAAAGACTTAGATACTCTTGTTTCACACACTGAGCAATACAGCTCCAATTTTAAATTCACTGAATCATCATCATCATCCTCATCATCAGCACCACACCTGTGGTTTGGGTCCCAGAATCTTCGAGTACAGTGTGTAGGACATGACGTTGCAGGCGGGGTAGCCCACTCCTATGAGGATATCAGATGTGAGGTATTGTGCCAGGTGGATGGCAGGGGTGAACTGGCACCAGATCTGATCTGAAGGGCATCCGGTCGGTTCCACACTACTGTTAGAGACTGGGGAACGTGCCAAAGCTGGCATAGAGGTGTTCTGAAGATCTGTGGAGCCCAGAAAGAAAATATTAAACAATGGATTGATATTATAACATACAAATATGTGCAAAAACTGTTTAGAAATGTTATAAATGTTTCAAATACTATATTCATTTTACATTTATTTACTACTGCTACAGATAAACAGGGTGGATGGATAGGGGTATACTGATGGATGGATGGCATACACTGATGGATGGGGTATACTGATGGATGGATAGGGGTATACTGATGGATGGATGGCATACACTGATGGATGGGGGTATACTGATGGATGGATAGGGGTATACTGATGGATGGATGGGGTATACTGATGGATGGATGGGGTATAATGATGGATGGATGGGTATACTGATGGATGGATGGATGGATGGGGTATAATGATGGATGGATGGGTATACTGATGGATGGATGGATGGATGGATGGATGGGGGTATAATGATGGATGGGGTATACTGATGGATGGATGGGGGTATACTGATGGATGGATGGATGGGGGTATAATGATGGATGGATAGGGGTATACTGATGGATGGATAGGGGTATACTGATGGATGGGGTATAATGATGGATGGGGTATACTGATGGATGGATAGGGGTATACTGATGGATGGGGTATACTGATGGATGGGGTATACTGATGGATGGATGGGGTATACTGATGGATGATGGCATACACGGATGGATGGGGGTATACTGATGGATGGATGGGGTATACTGATGGATGGATGGGGGTATACTGATGGATGGATGGGGGTATAATGATGGATGGATAGGGGTATACTGATGGATGGATGGGGTATACTGATGGATGGGGTATACCGATGGATGGGGTATACTGATGTATGGATATGGGTATACTGATGGATGGATGGGGGTATACTGATGGATGGATGGGGTATACTGATGGATGGATGGGGTATAATGATGGATGGATGGGGTATAATGATGGATGGATGGGTATACTGATGGATGGATGGGGTATAATGATGGATGGATGCGTATACTGATGGATGAATGGATGGATAGATGGATGGGTATACATACTGATGGATGGATATGGGTATACTGATGGATGGATGGGGGTATAATGATGGATGGATGGGTATACTGATGGATGGATGGGGTATACTGATGGATGGATGGCATACACGGATGGATGGGAATATACTGATGGATGGATAGGGGTATACTGATGGATGGGGTATACTGATGGATGGATAGGGGTATACTGATGGATGGATGGGGGTATAATGATGGATGGATGGGTATACTGATGGATGGATGGGGTATACCGATGGATGGGGTATACCGATGGATGGATATGGGTATACTGATGGATGGATGGGGGTATAATGATGGATGGATGGGTATACTGATGGATGGATGGGGTATACTGATGGATGGATGGATGGATGGATGGATGGATGGGTATACATATTGATGGATGAATGGATGGGTATACTGATGGATGGATGGGGGTATACTGATGGATGGATGGATGGATGGGTATATTGATGGATGGATGGATGGATGGGTGGATGGGGGTATACTGATGGATGGATGGGGTATACTGATGGATGGATGGATGGGTATATTGATGGATGGCTGGATGGGGTATACTGATGGATGGATGGGGGTATACTGATGGATGGTTGGATGGATGGGTATACATACTGATGGATGAATGGATGGGTGGGTATACATACTGATGGATGGATGGATGGGTGGGTATACATACTGATGGATGAATGGATGGGTATACTGATGGATGGATGGATGGATGGGGTATACTGATGGATGCATGGGGTATACTGATGGATGGATGGAGGTATAATGATGGATGGATGGGGTATACTGATGGATGGATGGATGGGTATACTGATGGATGGATGGGTATACAGATGGATGGATGGATGGATGGATGGATGGATGGGTATACTGATGGATGGATGGATGGGTATACTGATGGATGGATGGATGGATGGATGGATGGATGAATGGGTATACTGATGGATGGATGGGTATACTGATGGATGGATGGGTGGGTATATTGATGGATGGATGGATGGATGGGTATACTGATGGATGGATGGATGGATGGATGGGTATACTGATGGATGGATGGATGGATGGATGGGTATACATACTGATGGATGGATGGATGGATGGGTGTACTGATGGATGGATGGGGGTATACTGATGGATGGATGGATGGGTATACTGATGGATGGATGGAGGTATACTGATGGATGGATATGGGTATACTGATGGATGGATGAATGGGTATACTGATGGATGGATGGATGGATGGAGGTATACTGATGGATGGATGGATGGATGGGGGTATAATGATGGATGGATGGGGTATACTGATCGATGGATGGGGTATACTGATGGATGGATGGGGTATACTGATGGATGGATGGGGTATACTGATGGATGGGTATACTGATGGATGGATGGATGGGTATACATATTGATGGATGAATGGATGGATGGATGGGTGGGTATACATACTGATGGATGAATGGATGGGCATACTGATGGATGGATGGGGGTATACTGATGGATGGATGGGTATATTGATGGATAGCTGGATGGGTGGATGGGGTATACTGATGGATGGATGGGTATACTGATGGATGGATGGGGGTATACTGATGGATGGATGGATGGATGATGGGTATACATACTGATGGATGGATGGATGGATGGATGATGGGTATACATACTGATGGATGGATGGATGGATGGATGGATGGATGGGTGGGTATACATACTGATGGATGAATGGATGGATGGATGGGTATACATACTGATGGATGAATGGATGGATGGGTATACATACTGATGGATGAATGGATGGGTGGGTATACATACTGATGGATGAATGGATGGGTATACTGATGGATGGATGGGGGTATACTGATGGATGGATGGGGGTATACTGATGGATGGATGGGGTATACTGATGGATGGATGGATGGATGGATGGATGGATGGATGGATGAATGGGTATACTGATGGATGGATGGGTATACTGATGGATGGATGGGGGTATACTGATGGATGGATGGGTATACATACTGATGGATGGATGGATGGATGATGGGTATACATACTGATGGATGGATGGATGGGTGGGTATACATACTGATGGATGGATGGATGGGTATACATACTGATGGATGGATGGATGGATGGGTGGGTATACATACTGATGGATGGATGGAGGTATAATGATGGATGGATGGGTATACTGATGGATGGATGGATGGGTATACTGATGGATGGATGGATGGAGGTATACTGATGGATGGATGGATGGATGGGTATACATACTGATGGATGGATGGATGGAGGTATACTGATGGATGGATGGATGGATGGATGGGTATACTGATGGATGGATGGGTATACATACTGATGGATGGATGGATGGATGGATGGGTATACTGATGGATGGATGGATGGGTATACTGATGGATGGATGGAGGTATACTGATGGATGGATATACTGATGGATGGATGGAAGTATAATGATGGATGGATGGGGGTATACTGATGGATGGATGGGTATACTGATGGATGGATGGGTATACTGATGGATGGATGGGTATGCTGATGGATGGATGGATGAATGAAGATGCTGATGGATGGATGGAGGTATAATGATGGATGGATGGGGTATACTGATGGATGGATGGATGGATGGATGGATGGATGGGTATACTGATGGATGGATAGATGGATGGATGGGGTATAATGATGGATGGATGGGGTATACTGATGGATGGATGGATGGATGGGTATACTGATGGATGGATGGAGGTATAATGATGGATGGATGGAGGTATACTGATGGATGGATATGGGTATACTGATGGATGGATGAATGGGTATACTGATGGATGGATGGATGGATGGAGGTATACTGATGGATGGATGGATGGATGGGGGTATAATGATGGATGGATGGGTATACTGATGGATGGATGGGTATACTGATGGATGGATGGATGGAGGTATACTGATGGATGGATGGATGGATGGATGGGTATACTGATGGATGGATGGAGGTATAATGATGGATGGGGTATACTGATGGATGGATGAATGGGTATACTGATGGATGGATGGAGGTATAATGATGGATGGATGGGGTATACTGATGGATGGATGGATGGATGGGTGTACTGATGGATGGATGGGGGTATACTGATGGATGGATGGATGGGTATATTGATGGATGGATGGATGGATGGGTATATTGATGGATGGATGGATGGATGGATGGATGGGTATACATACTGATGGATGGATGGATGGATGGATGGGTATACATACTGATGGATGGATGGATGGATGGGTGTACTGATGGATGGATGGGGGTATACTGATGGATGGATGGATGGATGGTATACTGATGGATGGATGGATGGATGGATGAATGGGTATACTGATGGATGGATGGGTATACTGATGGATGGATGGAGGTATAATGATGGATGGGGTATACCGATGGATGGATGGATGGGTATACTGATGGATGGATGGAGGTATAATGATGGATGGGTATACTGATGGATGGATGGAGGTATAATGATGGATGGATGGGGTATACTGATGGATGGATGGATGGATGGGTATACATACTGATGGATGGATGGATGGATGGATGGTATACTGATGGATGGATGGATGGATGAATGGGTATACTGATGGATGGGTGGGTATACATACTGATGGATGGATGGATGGATGGATGGGTGGGTATACATACTGATGGATGGATGGATGGGTGGGTATACATACTGATGGATGGATGGATGGATGGATGGGTATACATACTGATGGATGAATGGATGGATGGATGGGTATACTGATGGATGGATGGATGGATGGATGAATGGGTATACTGATGGATGGATGGGTATACTGATGGATGGATGGGGTATAATGATGGATGGATGGGGTATACTGATGGATGGATGGATGGATGGATGGATGGATGGGTATACTGATGGATGGATGGAGGTATAATGATGGATGGATGGATGGAGGTATACTGATGGATGGATGGATGGATGGATGGGTATACTGATGGATGGATGGGTATACATACTGATGGATGGATGGATGGATGGTATACTGATGGATGGATGGATGGATGGATGAATGGGTATACTGATGGATGGATGGGTATGCTGATGGATGGATGGATGAATGAGTATACTGATGGATGGATGGAGGTATAATGATGGATGGATGGGGTATACTGATGGATGGATGGGTATACTGATGGATGGATGGGGTATAATGATGGATGGATGGTATACTGATGGATGGATGGATGGATGGATGGATGGGTATACATACTGATGGATGGATGGATGGATGGATGGGTGTACTGATGGATGGATGGGGGTATACTGATGGATGGATGGATGGGTATATTGATGGATGG
>JAFFST010055720.1:43732-53914 GCA_022414735.1 Noturus placidus
AACCTGGAGCCTATCCCAGGAGGCATCGGGCACAAGGCGGAGTACACCCTGGACAGGGTGCCAGTCCATCGCAGGGCACAATCACATACACACTCACATTCATGATCCGTCTTATTTTGTTAACAGTATTAAAATTGAGCAGATTCTGAAAGGGGTGTACAAACTTTTGGGGAACAACTGTATGTCCCTCCCACCCACACAAATATTTGCTCTCTTGGACGCAGCGTGATCTCTCATTAACGGGAAGAATGCATTTCAAAAATTTGGCGTGTGGAAAAGTTTTGGCGCCTTGGCATCAGTCAATACTTCGCAGTATATCCCAGCCTCGTTCTTACTGCCTGCTAACTTATAGTCTTTGTGTTCTTCCTTAAGGACATTTTGCCCATTATTCCTTCCCTATTCGGAAAACAAAAATACAGACAATAAATGACGACGCGAGGAGAATTCACACACCACGCCGACACTGCTGACACATTTTACTTAATTAAAACTAAACAGATGCGGATACGAGCATTACGTTACACGTGCGGTGGAATATCTCGGTGTTTAGAGCGGTTTCTCTTGCAGTTCCACAGCAGTTAATAGGAACAGGAATACAGTACGTTCTTGATCTCACCCACACTGCTGAGGAACATGGTGAAGTACATGACCCTGATCGACCTCCACCGGCTCCTCTCAGCATCCTGTGTGCTTTAAGAAGACATAACAAGACCAGACATTAATATTATCGTCATTATTAACACTCAGAACCTGTATACGACTTCATAACAAACTTCTGCCCAGTTTACAAACACTCAAGAATCGATACTCGGCTCGTGCGTGGAACACATTGTAAAGTAAAGGTCAAGCCTGTTTCGGATAAACGCCATCACTCTGCATCATATCCGTGCATCTCATGCATCACACACACACACACACACACACACACACACACACACACACACACAGGGTATGGTAAGTCCCATGATGTGCTTGCTAGAGTAATCCCCAGGGGGTGCTGTTGTGGGAAAAACATCAACAGTGCTTCATTACACCACCCTGAGTTGATTACTTTCCTGTAACAGCACAACCCCAACGGGTTCTCTTCCTTATTTATGATACAGAGAACTGTACAAAGTCTTCGCCATCCTATTTATTTGTCTTCACGTGTTTTATGATGTCATTTCCGGAAGTGATGTCACTTCCGCTTGTTTGCTGGCGATGTTGTTTACAGTTGGAAAAGCACAAAGTGTGTATTATTATCCTCTCAAACTCTTCACTCACCTGTCAGCATCTCCTCTGAGCAGAGGAGTACTTTCTTCTGATTCCAGAAGAGACATGTTTGTGTTACCCAGCACCCTTTGCCAGCAAACCGACTCCACTTATTTAGCTTGATAGCTGATCAAATTAGCCTCCGGTGTCATATTTGCTGGCGCGAACATCTGAGCCATTTGAGCCTGCAGCCACGCTTTGGGTTGTGTTTGAGTTATAAATCAACGCCGAATAGTTTGAAGTCCAACATTGTTATTGATTGAAAACAACTTCCGCATGTGAAAACACCAACGTCAGAGAAATGTTTACAAAATGGCCGCCATCGTGGTCGGCGCGTCGGCGCGTCGGCCATATTGGAAAGGGACAGGTACGCGCGCAAGACAATGCAAGTCTATGGAGAGAAAAACGCGTTTCTCAGCTATAAACTCATTTTTATTTACATTCACAACTGTTGCGTTGTAAATTTAGACTTATCAAATATATGTCCACTGCTGAATGTTTAACCGTGAAATATCAAAATAAAGTGGTATGTTCATTAAAATGTACATAAGGTTGGGGGAAAAAAAAAAGCTCACACGGTAAATCTGATTAAGACCTAAGAGTTCTGAGCAAGCTGAGGTTTTATTATTATTATTATTATTATTATTTTTCTTTGCTATCAATTTATTTAACTCTATTTAATCCATTATTAAATATAACTATAGCAGTACGATGCATTACAAGTTACTCTACACAAACAAGTTATACTTTTCAGTCACACAAATCGACTGCATTGAAACTATAAACCACACTCACGTAAAAATCAAATGTATAAAAGTATACATAAGTGTCAGGTGTGATCAAAAACGTTTATCGCAAAATATGAATTAACAAATCAATGAGATCATTCGGCGCCATCTTGGAAAGGGAAAGCAAACGTAAGTAAAAGCTTTTATTTTGTAATAATTAAAGTCCAAACTGAAATGTTGATGTAGGGTTCCCCTAACATCACAAAAGCATCAGGGGTTTTTCATTTGTAATGTATATCTACACATCTATCTTTGAATGGTAACATGTCTTCAGAAAATTCAATTACAACAAAGAAATATTAATTACATACATAAAAAAATAGATCATTAATAATAATTGTCTAAAGACATGCATGGTAGGTTGATTGGCGTGTCTAAAGTGTCCGTAGTGTATGAATGTGAGTGTGTGTGTGAGTGTACCCTGTGATGGACTGGCACTCTGTCCAGGGTGTACCCCGACTTGTGCCCGATGCTCCCTGGGATAGACTCCAGGTTCCCCGTGACCCTGATAAAGGAGTAAGCGGTTGAAGATGGATGGATGGATGGATGGATTATTGAATATATTAAATGAATTAAGTAAATTGATTAAATCTGGGGTGTATAATGTAACACACTCCCAGCTACTAAGATGATGAGTTGATTAATAAGATGATAAATACCAGTTTTCCTTTTCCAATACTGACACCAGTTCTGAAAACCTGAGTATCAACTGGAATCAATCAGTTGTTGTTGGGGTTTTAATTTCTTTAAAAACTACTCAGCTTTAAAGATTTTATTTTGTAACTGAAGCACTCACAAAATTCTGGGAAAAATACATATCTAAAACATGATTCAGACAAAAAACTGCAGCTTTCACCCAATAAAATCACTATAGTTACGCTATAATTTCAAGTATAAATATAAAGCATTAACAATCCTAAAAAAAGAAATACAATCAAATCTTTTCATTTGTATACATTTCCAAATTTAAAAAAAAAAAAAAACTTTTTTCCCAAACCCAATTACACTTGTCTCTATTTGCAGAATTGAATCAATTCCTGATATCTGACATAAAATTTTATTGCATCTCTAGTTAAGACTTTTCTTAATGATACAAAAGATACATCGTCTTACGGCAGTCATGAACACTTTCATGCAATTTTAAAAAATGATTAAATAACAATATATAACTTCATTTTTTTTTTACCAGCTTTTTGTATATTCACTTTTCACACATGCAAGCTTTTATAGTTGTGTCTAGGGGAACCTGAGATGTTCCCTCATCTCTTTCCTCAGTTTAAGTGGTTAGATAAATGCACAGTGGGCAGTTTGGAGTGTGATCCATTTTCCACATCCCTATTAAGTCCAAAGTAAAGACATTACCATGAAGTTTGATTAAAAATATATATATATATTGTACAATTATATAATGTTGACTTGAGATTGAGATGACAGTAGCAGCTTTTATCCACCAGATGTCGCTCCATTCTACTAAATAAAACGTATTCATATTGTTTCAGAAATTAAAACAAAATCTACGTTGAAAACAAAGGCAGTCTGAGTAAACACAAAAAAAACAGTTTTTAAATGATTTATCAAAGTTATTTATCGAAGCAAAAAATGTATCCAATATCAACCGGGCCTGTGTGAAAATGTATTTGCCCCCGTAGTTACTAATTCCCCATATCGATGAAACTGTATTGATAATGTGGTTCAGCTGGACGAGACACAAGCAGGTCTGATTACTACAAACCCTGTTCAATCACATCAGCACTTAAATAGAACTTTTTCAGCAGTATGAAGTTGGTTTAAAGATCTCACTCAGGAACACACTGTGACAAAGCTGAAGGAAATTCCAGACATGACGAGGAAGAAGGTGATTGAAAGACATCAGTCTGGGAAGGGTTACAAAGATCTTTCAAAGGCTCTGGGACTCTTTAAATGGACAAACTCGGCACAGTAGTGAACCGTCCGAGAAGTGGCCGACCTTCCAAAATTCCTCTCGGAGCACAGCGACGACTCATCCAAGACATCACTAAAGAGCTGAGGACAACATCAAAGGGCCTACAGGCCTCTCTTGTGTAACTGGATGTCGTCTGGGTTGTGTTCTTTCTTTCCATCAAATAAATAGTCGGACGGCAACTGGGCTGACTCCTCGTTTACTCTGATAACACAAATAAGCAGCCTCTTCGAGTAAAACGCCCTTATAATTCTACATATTAAATGTATGGAATACTTTCCATACACGTTACACTTGCATCAATAAAGGTCTGTTTCAGTCAGAGCCATTTCTCTCTGCAGTTCTCGACTGATCTCCTACTGAAGCCAAGTAGGGCTGAGCCTGGCCAGCACCTGGATGGGAGACCCTCAGGGGAAAACCAAGGTTGCTGCTGGAAGTGGCCAGCAGGGGGCGCACAGATTTTTTGAGAGACTGTAAAAACAGAAGTCCTTCAGCTGAGATGTTAAATGGCGCACTTATATAGCGCTTTTATCCAAAGCGCTTTACACTGTGTCTCATTCACACACACTCACACACCAATGGGAGCAGAGCTGACATGCAAGCCGCTAACTAGCCATCTAGCCATACTAGCTAACTAACATCTAGCTAACTAGCTAACTAGCCATAGGGCAACTTGGGGTTTAGTGTCTTGCCCAAGGACACTTCGGCATGTGGAGTCATCCGGGCCGGGAATCAAACCGCCAACCGTACGATTAGTGGACAACCCACTCTACCACCTGATCCACAGCCGCCCCGTGGCTAAACTGACGTCCTGACTCTCTGTGATTGTTAGAAATCCAAGGACACTTCTAGTGAAAGAGTAAGGGTATAACCCCCTCCCTAATAATCACTCTCTCCTCTCCTGGTGTTCTGGTGCACATCATCCGGGTGGATGCCACACACTAGTGGTGGGTGAGGAGATCCCCCCCACTCCATACACCATGCAAACCGCCTTGAGTGTCTACAAAATAGATAGACAAAGCACGTTCACGCTACAGCCTTACAACAAGGTGTGAGTGTTGTTCCCTGATTCCAACTCTATATCAAGCATGTTCATGAAGTCATTGAGCGCTGTCCACCAGAACCCAAACGTGGGTGACTGTCCACCCTTTCACAGAAAATGAACAGCTTCCTGAACACTCTGCTTTCACAGTTTCTTCTCACAGTTGAAGTAGACGATGTAGTTTTCACCCCTCCCTGAAAAAGAAGTGTTGCTGAAACTGTAAGTGAGAGGAAGGAAACAGGACTTGTTTAAAACGGACGTAACCGCTGAATTGTGTTGTTTCATACGATGGGAGAAAAATGAATCATCATATATAAGAAGATCTGCTCCATAGAGTGATGGAGGTTCGTCGTAGTTCTCAAGAGCATCCAGGTACGTCCTCTTATATACACACATATTTCATTTGGAGAGAGGTGTTTGTTGGATAATCCACTTGTTTGATGATTGCAGATAAGGAATATACGCTCGGTAAAGGATCTGTCAGGCTGTGGGTGCGCTTGGTTCTTCTCTTTATCACCATCGTGGCAGTTAAAGGACTTTTGATCACAAGTGCCAACTTTTGTAAGTCATAAACCTGGATCTTATCTTTTTCTTATCTCTAATTATAAATCCTGGCTCTTCTTCTTCTAGATAACGCTGTGTTGGCGGATTGTAGGTGAAAATATATTTATTTTTGGGGCAACCCTGGTGTGTGCACTGTCCTGAAGAATCTCACGGGCGTGCGTGTGCACTGACTACAGGGCTGGTCAGATTAATACGGATCTAACGTATCCTGTAATTAGCATGAGCATTTTGAATATATTGTATTGGAATGGTAAGACCCTTGTTCAGAACACAGTAGAGACACGGTGAGAAGGACGGTCCACAGACGGAAGCCCTGCGGCCCGGATGTTACTGTCCATTTACAACAATTCCTTTGGGGTTTTTTTTTTTTTTTTTTTTTTACAGTGAAAACAATAAATAGATAAATAAATAAATAAATAGAGAGAAAGATATATATTTTTTCTCTCTTTATCCTTTCCAGATGTGCTGAAATAAATAAACAAGCGTGTGAACATCTGCACATCCTCAGAGCAAAGTGAAAAAGACAAAGATTTTAATCAACAAACAGTTTAGTGTGTTTGAGTTCACAGATTTCCCTTCGATATTACTATAAAACAAAACAGTGTTAAAAATCTAGATGACACGATCTTCCTTTCTCAAAGTGCGACTCTAAACATGACCATGCCTTTACAACTGTTTACAATCAGAATTAAAACATGTGTGTGTGGACGTATTGTTCTGGATCTCTGTCGTATTACACATACATTACATCTCTCTCTCTTTCTTCTCTCTCTCTCTCTCTCTCTCTCTCTCTCTCTCTCTCTCTCTCCCTCTCTCTCTCCCCCTCTCTCTCTTTCTCTCTCTCCTCTCTCTCTCTCTCTCTCTCTCTCTCTCTCTCTCCCCTCTCTCTCTCTCTCTCTCTCTCTCTCTCTCTCTCTCCCTCTCTCTCTCTCTCTCTCTCTATCTCTCTCTCTCCCCCCCCCCCCCCCCCCTCTCTCTCCCTCTCTCTCTCCCCTCTCTCTCCCCCCCCCCCTCTCTCTCTCTCTCTATCTCTCTCTCTCTCTCTCTCTCTCTCTCTCTCTCTCTCTCTCTCTCTCTCTCTCTCTCTCTCTTTCTCTTTCTCTCTCTCCCTCTCTCTCTCTCTCTCTCTCTCTCTCTCTCTCTCTCTCTCTCCCTGTCTCTCTCTCTCTTTCTCTCTTTCTTTCTCTCTCTCTCTTTCTTTCTTTCTCTCTCTTTCTCTCTCTCTCTTTCTTTCTCTCTGTCTTTGCAGTGCTGAGGGTAAATGCTGGAGAATCTGGAGACCTGAAGACGAGCCCAGTTTGTGTGAGTGATAAGAGCGGAGACAGAGAGAAATCACAGCTTCATGCAGAAATCCAGAGACTCACAATGCTCCTGCACAACATCACTACAGGTCCATCAATAACATGACATTACAAAATGAAATAAATACATTCTGTACCATGTATCTCATGCACAGTGCACATGCATTGCACATGACTGGCTTTAGTTGCTTGGTTTATTATTATTATTGTTATTGTTCTTATTATTACAATAATTATTAATTCGTGTTCATGGTCATAATGAATCATTATTAATAATTAGTAGTTAATAACTATTCCCAGTCCTCAGGTATACTCATCCTTTCATGACTTTTCTGTTCTCTGGGTCATGTAGACCCTCGATGCCAGCTTTGCCCGAAGAGATGGCACATGTTCCAGGGTCACTGCTACTTCATCTCGGCAGGACTGGAGGAAGACCGTAAGTGTCTGGAGTACTGTCTCCAGCACAACGCCAGCCTGGCCGTCATTCAGCATGAAGCTGAGATGGTAAGAACAAATTAAAAGGCTGATCAGCATTTGAGATGTTAACATGTTCGAGATCAGAAGAAACAACCGAGCGAGAGGAAATGAGGATTCATTCGTTAGGACTCTTTAGTTAGACATTAGACATTAGATAAGAAACTCTGGCCTCCGTGACGTCCCATGCTCTGTAAATCAAATACGAAACTCATGATGTGGACCATTATCATACAGCCAATCAGCACACGGAGTATCCTGATTGGCTCAGTGGCCTACTCAACTGTCAATCATGTTTCCTGTTGATTCAGAAAGCTCCACCTCTTCTAGTAACTTAATTACTACCAAATAACTATCAAGCTAAACAATTCTAAAGGTTTTTTTCTATTACAAATAAAAAGTGAGTGCCGGTCTTGATGTTACAGGAGTTTTTCGTCAATCAGCTGAGCAGGTTCTCAGAGACGCCGTTTCTCTGGCTCGGCCTCACTGATGCACAGGTGGAAGGTGTGTGGGCGTGGCAGGATGGAACACTGTTACGAAACCACACGTTGTAAGTGTCCTCTAATTGGCTAAATATCCATTGTTTACACCTCGATTTAATTCGCTGTGGATAAATCACAGGTTTAAATGAACTCTCTCGTTTTAATACATTGTCTTGTCTGTATTAACAACCACACAGGAACTTGTATGACAGACTATAATAATTCTATTCACTTTTATTTTGTCATGCGCTTTTAACAATGGACATTGTCCTAAAGAAATATATCAATTCAGGATATAGATTTTAAATCTATATCTAGGGGCGGCTGTGGCTCAGTTGGTAGAGCGGGTTGGTGGTTGGAATCCCGGCCCGGGTGATCCCATGCCGAAGTGTCCTTGGGCAAGACACTGAACCCTAAGTTGCCCCCGATGGCAAGCTAGCACCTTGCATGCAGCTCTGCTACCATTGGTGTGTGAGTGTGTCTCATTTGTAAGTCGCTTTGGATAAAAGCATCTGCTAAATGAATAAATCTAATGTAAGATGAATAAAAAGATTAAGAAAACGTGTAGTTATTTAATGAAGATATTTAGTATCTATGGAAGGAGTCTCCAGTGTCAGTGCTTTGTAACGGTCAAGAATTATTGGATTATTTTCCTATAACAGCAAGACCTGTTAGACCTATAGGATACTTAATGTGTGTGTATATATATATATATATATGTGTGTGTGTGTGTGTGTGTGTGTGTGCGTTTAGCATAAAGGTGCAGAGGGACTCCCAGCACAGAGACTGCGCAGATCTGAGAGGGGATGGAAGTGTGTTTGCGTGTGACTGCGAGTCCTACGGGCCCTGGCTGTGTGCGAAACCCATTGAGCCACCAGTGATTTAAAACTTTTCAGTCAGCTCCAAAAATAATGGCACCCTCCAAGAACATGAAAACTGTATATTGGCAAAAATATGGGTTTTTCAAAGCTATTGTTATTCCATGATGAAATATTTGGTGAAACTTCCACTGGAGAGAATAACAGTGCTGAGGATCTTCCTGTAATGTTGGAGACACTTGTCTTGGACAGGGTCTTGGGCCGTGTCGGATTCTTAGGCTTGTAGACTGTATGTTTTTCAAATCCAGAGCATGATAAAAACATATCACGAACCAGAAGCGTTTGTCTGTTGCACGTTTGGACTTGCAGTCTTGTTGAAAGTTTTATATACGGTCAACTCTTATCTTCCCGAGAGATACGGCTAAAACGTCCTGGTGCAAGCCACAAAACAACCCCAAAGCTAAACAATGATCAATGATCTACCTTCATGGTTTCCAGTCCGCTTGGCAGATGTTCCTCACATGCAGTCCTCTTTTTCACCAAACGTAATAATTGTGGCATTCATGTGTCGGGGGTTTCCTCCGGGTACTCCGGTTTCCTCCCTCAGTCCAAAGACATGCATGGTAGGCTGATTGGCGTGTCTAAAGTGTCCGTAGTGTATGAATGTGTGTGAGTGTGTATGTGATTGTGCCCTGTGATGGACTGGCACTCTGTCCAGGGTGTACCCCGCCTTGTGCCCGATGCTCCCTGGGATAGACTCCAGGTTCCCCGTGACCCTGATAAAGGAGTAAGCGGTTGAAGATGGATGGATGGATGGATGGATGCTGAAAACATTTGCGTTTGTTCTCCTATGACAACAGCGCATGATTCCTGATGTAGTTGTAGTTCCAGTGAGACGTCATGTTAAAGACCTCCAGTTTCCGAGCTTCAGGATCAAACCGTGTATTGTATTTATGTGCTAAAATATCGTCTTCTGTTATGAGCTGTTCGTCAAATGTTCTTTCAAATGTCTGAGATGAAAGAAATCCTGAAATCATGGCAGGGTCTCGATCCCAGGATTTCTTTCTCTGTAACTAACCATGAAACTTCCTGTCCATGTGAAACGAAGTGAAGAGGTGGTTTCTTTTTTGCCTTATTAAAATAAAAAATAAATAAAAGGTCATTTTTATTACATTTGTATAGAATTTACATGTATATATCTTTATTATATCTGTTATTCTGACTTCATTAATCGATGGGAAAACATATATTCTCAAAATATATCCACAATATAGCATTTAAAATGCTATTAATTAATAATAAAGCAAACAGATTTCTAATAAAACAAAACTGTGTTACTATGATGTCCTCAATATGAAAAATGTGATATATATATATGTGTGTGTGTGTGTGTATATAGAGAGAGAGAAAGAGAGAGACAGAGAGAGAGAGGGGGTGAGAGAGAGAGAGAGAAGGAGAGAGAGAGACAGAGGGAGAGGGAGAGAGACAGGGAGAGAGAGAGAGAGAGAAAGAGAGAGAGAGGG
>JAFFST010055720.1:90627-106521 GCA_022414735.1 Noturus placidus
CTTGTGCCCGATGCTCCCTGGGATAGACTCCAGGTTCCCCGTGACCCTGAAAAGGAGTAAGTGGTTGAAGATGGATGGATGGTTCAGAACAGGGTACAGCGGTAGCACTTGAAACAAAACACACAAGATGTTGAGATGCAACATGAACTCCGCCATTAGCATCTGTAGAACGATGTACGGAAAAGCAAGATCGTAACACCTAATATTTCTCGTCTCTGTTCCCAGGACCGTTACTCACCGAGGACAAAAGAGGAACCCGAAACCATTGGCCATCTTCACGCTGATGATTTCAGTTCCGCTAACATGAGCGCTGGCGTTATTACAAAAAAAATCCCACACAGTGTTCAGACGAGGCATTATTAGCCAACCTTGTTTTAGATCAGCTAGCACATTAACGTGATCATTTAAGCAATAAAAACCCAGACAGACCTGTAGGCAAACATTTTATTGTTATCAAGTCAAAAACAAACAAATAGATACAGAGAATTTGAGACGTCCTCTTCTATACAGTGACAATTTAAAGTTTAAATCTTGCTTCGTTACCCTTTTTTAAACTCCGCCCAAATGAAGGAAACCCTGTCTCAATTCACACACACACACACACACACACGCGCTCGCTCGCTCACACACATCCACACACTTCTACTAGGAGCCTGGGTACGCAAGTGACTGGAAATTGACTTTAAGAAAACATTGTTGAAGGCAATCGAGGGCGGAGACTCTGACGAACCTTCTCGAAGGCTCTATAAAGCAAACCCTCGCGCAAAGCCACCATCGCCTGACATCGAAAGAGCATGACCTCCCATGTCAGGAACCCTGGTTCCACCTGTTTCTACACAAAACCTTCTGCATATAGGTTTCCAGTAGATATTTCTGAGCCTCCCGTCCATCCCAAACCCTCAGGAACATTGGTAAGGGAAGGGTGGAAGGGGGACGGGGGACGGGGGGGTGGTAGAGGAAGGAGGACAAAAACACTGATTACTGATGGAAGAAATCTTGGGTTACACGTTTGGATGAACAGAGAAGGAAGAACGATCATTAACAGAAACGACGAGCTCGACTGCTCGCTGGTCGACGGGTTTTAGCACTCGGCTTTCTCAGAAAATCAACTTTGCCGCCCCCCCCCCCACCCCTCCCCCCCTGCTCTTAACGCAAGACAGACCGCTGAAATGAAAAACGTCCAGGACGTTCGATCCAAAAGTAAACCCGAAGAACACAGATCTAAACATCTCTGACCAAAAAAAAACAACAACAATAATAATAATAATAATAATACAAAAATGTGAGAAACTTCAGATTAAATTTCCCTTCGGTGACTTACTGGGACTCTAAATAACAATCAACTAAAAACAGAGTCGAGGAGGGAAATATTTACTCATTTATTATTATTATTTTTTTTAAATCTACACAGCCTGGGACGGATGAGGTAAAACGAAGACGCGAAGAAACGCGCTCGGATCGACAGGACAAGCAAGCCAACTTCTATACGACTCCCTCCCTCTCATCCTCCTAGAACACTCTAAAATCAATAAAAATAAAATAAATGGTTTTGGGGGAAAATAAAATAATTATAATTCACATTCCTCTACAGTTAGAGGGAAGCTATTGCTCGCTATAACTTATATGTGGTTATTTGAAACTTGAACAGGATTGCTGGTGAAAGATTAACTACCAATAACAGTCCTAATAATAATAATAATAATAATAATAATAATAATAATAATTAGGGGAAGGTTGGTAGATAAGCCCTCAGCATGGTCATCTACTACGACGGGCCATTCTTCTATGCTAACGACCAGCATATGAACGCCTGGTCAAATTATACATGACTGAAAATCTTCATTTTAGCCGATAAACAAACAAATCTGGCTCTTAACATTCCTTATTTAAGGTTTCAGTTCTTTCCATTTGCACGGATAAACAAACTGAGCACAGCACATGTATATATAAATATACACACAAAGGAAGAAAGGAAAAAAAACAAAAGTCAATGTTTGATACGTTTCCGTAAAAATCTCTCATCTGTGCGCCTCACTTTAGTCGACGCCCCCCCCCAGACATCCAGTTCCGTCCGCAGCAGACGATGTGATCCACTAATCGCTTTCTAAAGGCTTTTGGCAAATTTCTCTCTCGCTCAGATTTCCATCATGTTCAACACTGAATTAGAAATAATTTAAGAAGGGTGGGTTTTCATATTTATATGGAACGCCCCCAAACCCCTTCTCGATCCAGTCAAACTGAAAAAGCTGAAAGGCAGTCGGTTCTACAGTTCACATCTATGAAGAGATCATAGTAAATAGAGCCAGTTCGCAGAAACGTTGCGACGCCCGACGGTGAGAATGTTCCCGTGCTGATAAGTTTTCAAGGAGGGACTCAGAGGACAAGTCGGCGCCGTGACTGCGAGTCTGCTTCAGTTGTTTTCCTCATCGCTGTCGTCGGGACTGATGGCTGGACTGTAGGTCGGCGACGTCGGACTGTACCCGGGCGAGGTCGGGCTGTAAGTCGAGCCTTTGGGACTAGTAGGCGAGTATGTGGGCGAAGTCGGGGAGTATTTCGGAGACGTCGGGGAGTACGTAGGCGAAGTGGGCGAGTACTTGGGGCTGGTCGGGGTGTAGGTGGGAGATGTCGGAGAGTACGTCGGAGACGTGGGGCTGTATTTGGGCGTCGTGGGCGAGTAAGTCGGAGACGTCGGGCTGTATTTGGGAGAAGTGGGCGAGTATTTGGGCGAAGTGGGAGAGTATTTGGGTGAAGTCGGGGTGTATTCTGGAGAGCTGGGGCTGTATGAAGGAGAAGTGGGGGTGTATTTCGGAGACGTGGGGGAGTAAGACGGGGAGCTCGGGCTGTAAGAGGGCGAGCTCGGGGTGTATGTAGGAGATTGAGGCGTGTACCGAGGACTGGACGGGGAGTATGAAGGAGACGTGGGGGAGTAAGACGGGGACGTGGGAGAATAATTCGGGCTGGTGGGCGTGTAATTCGGAGACGTGGGCGAGTACGAAGGCGAGGTGGGGCTGTAAGACGGAGATGTGGGCGAGTAGCTAGGCGAAGTGGGCGTGTAATTGGGCGAGGTCGGGCTGTAGCTGGGAGACGTGGGAGAATAAGAAGGCGAAGTCGGGGAATACGACGGAGACGTCGGAGAGTACGAGGGGGAAGTCGGAGAGTACGACGGAGAGGTGGGCGAATACGACGGGGACGTTGGGCTGTAGCTGGGAGACGTGGGCGAATAAGAGGGCGAAGTCGGGGAATACGACGGAGACGTCGGAGAGTAGGATGGAGAGGTGGGCGAATAAGACGGAGAGGTGGGCGAGTAAGAGGGCGATGTGGGTGAATAGCTCGGGGAGGTGGGGGAATAAGACGGAGATGTCGGAGAGTAGGATGGAGAGGTAGGGGAATAAGATGGAGAGGTTGGGCTGTAGTTGGGGCTGGTGGGAGAGTAGGAAGGAGACGTAGGAGAGTAAGACGGAGACGTGGGCGAGTAGCCGGGGCTCTGTGGGGTGTAGCCTCCCGGGGAGCGTGGCTCGTACGCCGGAGACGTCGGCGAATAGTTTGGAGACATGGCTCCACCTTGAGGACAGAAAGTGCAAGGACAAGATAAGGTATTCTGCAAGCTGAAAGTGAAATGTCAATGAAAATTAGCACACCAACAATTTTCTCTAAACTTCCCTACAAGTTCAAATCAGGATGCACATGAACCCTAATTTTAATCCGGAAACTGATAACGGCTCCTAAGCTAACCTGGAGAGGGAATGTAAGGACTGGCCGGACCAGGAGACCCAGGAGAGCCGGGCGTAGGAGACCACGCCGGCGAGTAACCCGGAGAGAAGCCGCTGGCGTCGGAGGCGGCACTGGGTGAAAATCCTGCGGCTCCTGGAGTCATTCCACTTCCTGTTTGAAGAAAGAGTGCGAGGATGAGGCAGAATATAAACATAGGATCCAAGGGCATCGGATAAAAGCGGCGGTCTGCACTCACCCACGCTGGGAGACCATGCACCGTAAGCTGGGGTGGCCCCCGTGTTCCAGGGCGTCATGGCTGGAGACATGCCACTCATAGGACTGGGGGCGGAGCCAAAGAACATTCCCGTTGCTGTAAAATGGAAGATGCATGAAGTGACTTGCTTTTAAAAAAATTGCCAATTAGTTTTTTTTAAAAACCACGGTACTTACGTCCAGCCACGCTGATCCCGGGGATGTTGGTGGGAATCTCCATGCCGTATTTGCATTTCTCAGCATCCAGCAGCAGGTCGAAGCAGCCGGTACCTGCAGGAGCCAGCTGTCCGAGCATGATGTTTTCAGACACGCCTTTCATGGGATCGCATTCTCCATGGGATGACGCTTCCATCAAGACATCCACCTACACACGGGTCGAACCGGTTAGAGGAATTAATATACTGGACATTGGGATTCTTGCAGTGCTGTGTTTCAAGACACATTCAACACACAGTAACGTCAATCGCAGTTTTCTTCCATGTGAAGTTAAAAAACCCACTTCATTACTCCGCAATAGTTTTTCCCGCCTCTAGAGGCCGCTCTCGTACAATTCAACGACCGATATTCGTTTAAGTGCTTCTTGCTATTACCGTCTCTTCAAAAGAGCACTTCATGAGCGGCCCAGTGTCCTGTCTGTTGATGCCGTGACGCGTGATGGCCATCAGGTGACCTCGGCAGGTCATGGTGTCGCACAGGAGGGCAAGATGGCGGTAGTTCACGTAGGAACCGTCGAAGGAGATGACGTGGTACAATTCTCTCTCCAGGGCCTTACGCACCGCCTCGATACCGAGCACCTACAAGAGACGGAGAAGATAAGCTGACTAAACATCAGCTGCGTTTTAAGAATGATTAATATCCTTTAACTACGGATCTCTTACAGTGAAGATCTCCACTATATCGTTAGAGGTGGTCCTGACAGGGTCGACGTCCTTCTCGCTGAGGACCCTCATAAGACTGACGCCGTCCGTCTCCAGAATCCATTCCTGTAGCGCTTTGAACTCTCCGTCCTCCGTGATTATGGTCTTCTTCTTGTTCTCGGTTTGAGGAAGATGCATGTACACCTAACGGAGAGGAAGACCACGAGTTGAACAGAAACGAAACATGGGTGTATACAAGCGGACCGTTCGAAACGGGGGACTTGCCACACCTTGCTGATCTGCTCGATGCCCTGCAGGGTCATGTCCGTCAGCATGTTGGACTCGATACAGCGCAGAAACACGTCGTCGTCCATCTTATCCACCACCTCCTCGTCCTGCCAGAAGAACGACGCAAAGGTCAACATGCTTAACGGGACCACACGATTTTGAATAAAAACACACATTTAAATCGGTAATCTCACCTCCTGGAACTTGTTCTCGTCGCTGTTCATGATTCGGATACGCAGCACCAGCTTCTCAGCGTTATCGTCGTTGAAGATGCAGTTTAGATCATCACCAAAACCTGGGAGATGGAAACACGTACATGTATAAGGAGCACAGAGAGCCTCAAGCATATTATTTATTTCCTCTTTTAGATGCAAAACCAGACTCTGAATTAGAGGAGGAGGAGTGCCGACGGTCTTCTGGTCTCACCAGCGTTAATCTTCTCCGCGATCTGCTCCATGGAGAGCTTGCGGTCAGTCATGTGTTTGCGGTCCAGCTCGATGCGCAGCAGCCAGGGAGAGATGCGGGTCACGTCGAAGTCGGGCATCTCGTAGTAAACGTTCACCCACTCCTGATCCTCGGACACCACCGTGCTCTGTGGGTTGGGGTCGTAGTAGATTGCAGTGTTGGCCGTGACCTTGCGCAGCGTCGTGTGCTCCAGGCGACACAGGATGTCTTTGGCACGCTCTGCGTCGCGGGCCGCCTGGCCCAGCAGGAACACGGTCAAGGACGGAGTCTTGGGACGCTTGGAGATGTTGATCAGCTCTTTGAGTCGAGGAACACCCAGGGTGACGTTCTTAGCCGACACACCGGCGTAGTGGAAGGTGTTCAGGGTCATCTGAGTGGCAGGCTCACCCAGAGACTGAGCAGCCAGAGCACCCACCATCTCACCCGGGTGAACCTAAAACATTCATCCTGAAATTTAAACCCGGTTCAGACTCGTTTACACGACAGGTTTTTTTTTTTTTATTTTATTACTCACAATCGACTGATTGAACTTGGTCTCGATCTCTCCAAGGAGCCACTCGAAGGCCTCGGAGCTGAGACGAAACTCTTCCGTCATGCGCCTGGAGCAGAGCGTGGAGCGCAGATGGATGTTGAGAAGCAGCGTGGCGTTCTGTTGGGCCTGCTTACTTAACGGATCGTCGCCGTTCACGATCACCAGCTTCTTACTCAGCTCTTGCACACCTAACCCGGTAAATTCAAGCACAACAAGCTGAGCTGGACTTCGTTTAAGCTACAGTTAAGCTTGGACTTAAAACGTAAGCTACGGGAATATTCGTGTCCCTTACTAAGCCCTTGGTATGCTTTGATTTGGGGAGGGGATGCTATATTAATATTAATAATAATACTAGAAGTTAGACATACGGAAGGGAGCATCAATTCCAAATCTGTGTATGGAAGCATAGAAACAAAAAGCACACACTCTTGACATGTGTAATAAGTTTACACACCCTCCACCACTCTTAAAGGGTTGAGATCTGTCGGAGTCCGAGGGTTGATGCGGAAAATCTTTTGAGCGTTCCAGATCATTCGGGCCAGATTGCACGGTAGCACCACCTGCAGGAAAGGAGAGGAAATGACAATGAGATGACCTGCACTATATATGGCCTTCCACCCCACCAAAAAAAAAAAACCCTCCATGGTATCACGAGTTTTCCATTAACTTTATTGAAGAGAAAAAAAAGATTAGATCTTGACTATCATACGTGCACATTGTGGTTAAAGTTAATAAGCACGAGCATTATGGAACCATTCACACACACCATATACTCATTACCGATTTAAAACACACACCTTGCTGTCTCCAGTGGGGAAAATGGCTCTTAGGATCTCTCGGTCCTCCTTCATTTTCTCAAACTCCCTCTCCAGAGCGCTCTGCACATGCGCGTTGGTCATCACTTCCTTCAGCACGTCCTCCTGCAGCGTGCGCCGGAGAGCTCGCTCGTTAGTGTATTCAAACTTGAACCTGGTGGATTAAAACAGGATAGAGCTCGAGGGTCAGGTAGGTAATAATAAAATCAACCAGGCTCAGAAAGGCTTCGATGATGCGACACTCACTTCTTCTCAAAAGCTTTGTGGGATGGTTTAAGCGTGGCCATGTTTTGGAACTCGACAGCCTCTCCAGCGAGGCCGTCCTCTCCGTATCTCAGCTGTACCACCTGGTTAATGGAGTTCCTCACCGTGGCATCGTATTTCACCATAACAGACTCCATAGACTTGATCAGACGACGCTGGATATAACCTGAGCGGAGCAAAAACACACAGAGAGGACTCTGTTGAGGACACACGACTGAAGTGTTTCTCATGATCGTAAAAACCTTTTGATCTGAAGGTGTACGATTAAATGTGCGGGATTCCTCAAGAAATCCGCTGAGAAAATGTCAATACAGTTCTAGAAATTCTAGGCAAAAAGGATGTCTACCTTAAAGATGTTAAAATACTAAATTATTCTGATTTATTCAGGATTTTATCACAACACAATTCCCATACACACACACACACAATGTGGTGCTCTGAACGTTCTCGTTCTTTACCCGTCTCGGCTGTTTTCACGGCCGTATCGATCAGACCCTCTCTACCTCCCATGGCGTGGAAGAAGAACTCTGTGGGCGTCAGACCGGCGAGGTACGAGTTCTCCACGAACCCCCTGCTCTCGGGACCGTAGTCGTCCTTGATGAAGTGAGGAAGAGTGCGATGCTTGAACCCGAAAGGGATTCGTTTACCTTCAACGTTCTGCTGACCCACCACAGCAATAACCTACAGAAAAACACGCCGATTCGGGATTTAAAAAAAAAAAAAAAAAAAAAAAAAAAAAAAAAAAAAAACCATCTCCTCCCTGACTTTATGCTCATAAGGGACACCTGGCTTCAAGTCTCACCTGTGAGATGTTAATTTTGGAGCCCTTGGATCCGGCCACCACCATGGATTTGAAGTTGTTGTACTCGGACAGCGACTTCTGAGCAGAAGATCCGGTCTTGTCTCGAGCGTCGTTCAGGATACGGTTGACCTGATTCTCAAAGGTCTGTCTCAAGGTGTTACCTGGAGTCGGCTCCAGTTCGTTGTTGTGAGCTTTCTCGATGACCTAGAAAGCGCAAGAATATAACGTATGGGCGGGGCTAAAGCTCTGAAACCAACTCGCCATGGAAGCGACCCTGGAAATATGCTCCGCCCCTCATGACTGCACTTCACCAACTATGACTAGAGAGCTCACAATTGGGAAAAAAATAAGTCACTCACTCACCTCTATCACATCCTGCTTGGCCTTCTTGATGGTGTTCTGAATGTCGAGATACGTCTTCGCATCAGCAATGGAGTCACCGATACCAATGGAGTGACCTACATGAGCAGAAAACCCACAAAAGCCCCACCCATCACCACGAGCTCAGAATGAAGGAAAACGCAGGCGGTACGATGAACTGTATTGAATTCGATTGGTCACGCAAACGGAGCCTCACCCTCGATGAGCAGCCAGTTGTTGACGACCGTCTGAATGTTGGAGTAGAAGAGGCGGGTGATGTCGTGACCCATTTCTAGGTAGGAGATGTGGACGAGAGAACCAGCAGACGTACCGAGGGACTTCTTACACAAGATCCCCATGATCAGCTCTCCGTTCTCCACGATCACCTGCAACAGGAAGGAACGTTCCGGTCAATAAAGAGCGCCTGATTTTTAAAAAAAAAAAACAAAACAAAAGAAGACTCGCTGTTAAGAGAGTCTTCATCACGTAAAACATGACTTAAAAAAAAAAGAAGATGCGGTATATGAAGTTCCTTCAAAACGTTCTACATTTAAGAGTTTAACACCACCTTTGTGTCTCCGGGAGAGATGTGCTTAAACGGCCCGCTGTCCTCGTCGTCCGGATGCGTGCTGTGCGTACGGATCACGTTGATGTGACCCGGAATGATCAAGCTGAAGATCTGCTTGCCGGTCCACAGTGGGCGTGGCTTTAAGATAGCAGGCTGCGGTACTTTGCCGTCCCAGGACGACAGGAACATCAGCAGGTTCATCACTTCACCCTGATCGAAGGAGAGAACCTCAAGTTGAATCACATCTCGTCAGAAAACTCGGATTGGTTATTATTCATCGTGGAGAACAGGGTTTTTTTTTTTTTTAAAGTCCGACACGCACCCTCTCTAAGAAGACGTCTCGCTTGGTGAACTTGCGCACGGCGGTGAGCGTGTCCTGCACGATACCCATGACAGGTCTGTTGGACTGGGGTGTGACGATCATACGCGGCACCATGGCCAGCTCCTGAATCTCGGCACGGGTCTCGAGCGACTGGGGCAGGTGCAGGTTCATCTCGTCCCCGTCGAAGTCGGCGTTGTACGGAGTCGTTACGCTGTGGAGGAAGTCGTTTTCAACAATCGGAACAATAAACGCGGACCCCATCTGGAGCAGAGCTGCTCAGCTTCACCATTATATTTTCCTCTTACACCTTTATGATGTGATTCACCTCTCAGCCAGCAGAGGGCTCTAGAAACGACGTGTCTGTTGTGCACTGTATGTACCTGAGGTTGAGTCGAAAGGTAGACCAAGGCAGGATTCGAACCCTGTGACCCATCATAGACATTTTGTGCAGGGTGGGCTGCCTGTTAAAGATGATGATGTCGCCGTCGCACATGTGCCGCTCCACCTTGTAGCCAATCTGAAGGTGAAGGTCACTCGGTTTCGGGTGGAAACGGAGGTCTATTCGGTCCCCGTTATCGCGGATGATGTATTTGGCTCCGGGATACTGGCTGTTTCCTCTCCTCACCAGCTCCTGGAGCCTGAAAAGGGAACGGAAGTGCGTCGTCTCAGAAAACTGGAGCGTCGATAACGAACATCTTTAAGGTTAACCACCAGGTGCTCCAACAACAACTTGGAATTCCAAGGAGGTCTCCATAACCCTGAGTGTCGCGTGACATCAAAGCAAGACTCACTGCGTTTTCCTAGATTTCTAACTGCAAATACATTGCACACGGATTATCCTAAGTGTTAACAACACAACAACTTTCTGATCTGAATTACCAATAAACTGGTGTAAAATGTTAAATCGAGAGCCTATTTAAGCTTTTATGTTGGTTTATTGACTACTCTTGGCTGAAATTTTTAGTCACCTGATGCTAACTATACACTAATGTAATGATAAATCAAACACAATGATGGATTTTTATTTTTAACTCACACGTGACGGAAAGCGACCCGCTGATATTTACTACGGCAACCATTATTAGGAACGCCTACTGGTGACTTCACTGTGTGCGAGACCGTAGCTAAAGGCCGGTAGTTCTGCCATCTACAACGGAATCTTTGTTACCTGTCGATGTTAAACGGCGTGACGATCTCTGGGAAGGTCATGTTGGCGGCGATCGAGCGGGGCACGCCTACTTGGTCTATCTGCAAGTTGGGGTCGGGTGTGATGACTGTTCGGGCAGAGAAGTCGACGCGCTTCCCCATCAGGTTCCCTCGCACTCGGCCTTCTTTCCCCTTCAGCCTCTGTTTGAGGGATTTGAGCGGACGGCCGGATTTTTGCATCGCCTGAAAGGAAAGTTTCAGCTTTTCAGAGCGGTGAAGTTCTCCGAAACCGCTTTCCAAGCCGAATCGATTTTACATTACATTTCTTATACGTTTTATGGAAACAAAAACTCACTCGAGGCAGACCGGGCAGCTCGTTGTCCACCATGGTGGCCACGTGGAACTGCAAGAGCTTGACGTCTTCTGCTATAACGTGCGCCGCCGCTCCGCTCTGCTCGTTCCGTCGCAGTTGGTTATTGATTTTCACGATGTCGGCTAACTTGTGCGTCAAATCGTCCTGAAAGGAAATTTAACGGTCAGTTTTAACTCCCGCATATTAAGACTGCACGCTATAGTAATCGCAAATTCTAGCCAACGCCTCACCTGGTTCCTGGCTGAGCCCTGCATGACCACAGCAGGTCTGACGGAGAGAGGAGGAACCGGCAGCACGGTGACGATCATCCACTCGGGCCGCGCATACTTCGGATCCATCCCCAGGATGAGATCCTCCTCGTCAGAGATGCGTTTGAAGATCTCGTGCACGCGTTCGGGGCTGAGGAGAATCTTCTTCTCCTGAGAGTCCTCGTTCACATGCTTCCACTCGGCGTACAGCTCCAGGCCTGTGCGCCGGATCCGAGGCTGGTACCGCCCACACCCGCCGTGACCCTGAGCGCAACCGAAGAACGGTTAAAATAAATCAATTAAATATCCACGAGACCGAGAAAAAAAAATAATAAAAAATCGATTCTTCTAGTGAAGAGAAACGCCGTCACGTCTCACCTTTTCTTTCGTCAGGTCCTCATCGTTCTCCTGCTGCTCCACTCCGAACTTGTTGTCCATCTCCTCGCCGCCCTCACAGATGTTTTTACCTTTACACAGGTCGTACACGTGCATCAGGCGCTTTCGCGGCTGTCCTTTCGACTTGCCTAGGATGTCTTTGATTTTCGGGTTGTTCTGTAACGTGGACACACAAGCTTACCACTAATAAATGTTCTCCAAAATGAAACGCTGAAGAAATAAGACACTATAAACTCAGTTTTGTAAGAATAAATAAATAAATAAAAACGCACCGCATCGACCAGCAGCTTGGAGCAGAAGAAACACACGCAGCGGAGGACTTTCATGATCTTCGTGATGAAGCCGACATGAAAGACGGGCTTGGCCAGCTCGATGTGACCAAAGTGACCCGGACATTCTGTCATGTTACCTGATGAGAAGAATATTGATCATCAGACAAGTTCCCGAATTCATCCGTGACGTCTAACATGATCACGGCTCACCTGCGCACGTCTGGCATCTCCCCGACCTCTCGATGACCCCCTGCCGGGGGTCCATGAGACCGCCCAGTTTGGGACGTCCACCCTCTGTGGTCTCGGGGTACTTGATGCCCCCTTCTGTAACGGACATCCGTTTCTACAAAGAGACCGTGCAAAAAAAAAAAAAACTATTAAACCGCCCTTAAATTTACAAGCATCAGATATCCAAAGCGTCCAATAACTGGACTTCAAACAAACTTATTACAGTGTATTAACTTATCGCACCCTTCGCCTAAAAAAAACACAAAAACAAAACGCATCATTTTAAATAAACCATGCACGGAAGCTCAAGACTCTAAGCTTCCATACAAGTGTGAGCTCTGATTAAACGGAATTGCTCAGCACGTGAACATAAATGCACGTGACGGTCACATCAAACAGTTCCCAGGTATGAAATGCATCACTGTCCTGTTGACTCATACCCATAAAACACCTCGGCAGGTGTCCACCTCATCATGGAGACTGAACACGTCCATTAAACGCTCACGAGCTTGCATCAATTCACATCCGCGTGCATCAAGAAAGAAGTTTGACCTACTAGATTATATATTTGTTTTCAGTGCAACTTATTTCTGTTACGTCTCGTGCAAGCTCCTGCATAAATCAGTGTAATCACGTGCATAATAATAATAATAATAAACAATTTGCATTTAAAAAAAAAAAAAAAACGCATGCGTTTGTTTTCATGTGTAAAAATTGTTTTTATTGTCATGGAGAGAGAAAAAAAAAAAGCTTTGGGAAGTTTTAACGAGAAGAAAAACAGACACGCGACAAATAAAGTGTGGTTTAATTCTTTATAAACTCTGTGCTATTATATATATATATATTTCTATAATATTTATTCTGTGTCAATTTTATTGATAATCCGATTTCTCTGCGCAAACTTTCTTTCTGCGCGTGCGCTTGCTGCTGCTGTTAAGAGTGGCGCGCGCGAGTTAGCCAGCGATGCTAAGCTAGCGCTAAAACAAGGCGCGCGGAGCCTTAAAAGCTAGAGTAAGCATGGATTCTAAAGTGGTTATGAGGTTAACAACACGGCGAAGAAGCTCAGAGCGACAAAGCTGGTGTCCAAAGAATGAAGAGGAAAAAAAAAAAAAACAAAAACCTAGCGCAAAGGCAAAAGACCTACAAGCTCATCTGGGCTGATGATGCCGAACTGAACTCTCTTGATGAGGCGCAGTGGGCATGCGCTGTCGCTGGAAGGCGGTCCGTGCATCCTGTCTATTCAAAGAGACTCGTCCTCCCACCGGCACGCTGCTTTTCAAACAGGGAACGGCTCTGAAACGCCACCAAGACCCTCTTCCTGGCACCGAGAGGTGACCGGAACGTGTCCGATGGCGGTTTCCAAACGCACCACGTTTCTTACAACTCAATGTGCCTATTTATTGATGTAGATAATCTACCTGCTTAAACTATCCCGCTAGCCCCCTTCCTCCCCTTGGTCTACACTGTGGCGCGCTCTAAGCGCATCTGAAAGAATTCGGCTCGCACACGTCTTTATATAGTCTGAAGTACAGCCACGGGTTCACCCACGCTCTTTCACAGGGGCAAACGACTCCGAACGCAGGTTGCGCGTCTACGTTCCTGAACTGTCATTGGCTACACGAACCCCGCTTATGAATAATTCATACCGAGCGACGCACAGCCAATTCGAACGCACGCTGTTCTCCTCAACGAATCTGAATCAGAATAAGGCGGGAAGTCCTAAAACAAGCCTTCCTATTCGTCTATCTTTAGAAAAGGCGTAACTACAAGCGGTATGGGTGTAGTGAAATTTAAATATTCGACAACACGAACGGTGATTTGTTGGCATTCGCATGAATATGTACGACCAAGCAAGAACTGACCACTCAGAGTGCGCTATAGCGATGTTCGTATTGTCCCGCCTCTTTTACGAACATTGCCGATGTTTCCCGAAGGCTGTTTTCCCCGTCTGAGCAAAAGTAAAAAAAACGTTACTGTTCCGTCCGTCTCACCCTGGACCAGCTACGAGTGCTGGAAACGAAGCTCGCGCGAAAGGCCTACCTCAACCATTGACGATCCAAACATATACATTTTATTTAGTTTTAACGATAAACGGCTCAAAGTCGTTTTGACAATATTCTTTAGCATGACTTCAAGTATGACCGCTATTTTTCGTAGCATTCCTTAACATTTGCTACTGTTTTACGGGAAATTACAAGAAGCCTCGGACTCGAGTTAAAGCAATGGCCGGACAACTGACACTCAATTTCGGTATGCGGAGTTGGCAAGCCCCCGGAAAGCCTGGCGCTTTGCACCAACTGCATCTTTCAATCGTTTTTATATACAAAATGTCAGACGGTATCGTTTAGTGTCCGTGAGACGATTGCTGAACAGGGTGGTACGTATTTTAAGTTCTGATCCATATATTTATTCAGATATTACAGTGTAGGCCGTCGAAAGGCTCGTTAGAACGCCCGAGCTTTTAAAACAGGATCATTTGAGAAATGATTCCGGTGATCTGTTAACCAATTTGACCTTAATGTAAACGTCTTATCATTATTTTGTCGTCTGTAACAAAAAAAAAAAAAAAAAAAACCCACAAAAAAGGCTGCATTACTAACGTTCTAATCTAGTGTGAAGGTTAGCGTTCATCTCCGTGTTATTTAAATCATACGTCATTGATTATAGTGGAATATTCGGGGTTCTCTTTTCTACACTCATATTCGTCACACGTCGTTGATGTTGCTCAACCACCTTGAATTAGCGCTTTTTAATACATAAATAATAATAATAAAAAATATATATATCGAATTCTTCCGTGCTGCGACTCGCCGTCTCGTGAAGGAGGACGGACGTTAAAGCACAAGATGGCGGCCGTGGTTTTAGCTTCTTTAGCTTAGCTTAGCTTAGCTTAGCTTAGCATAGTTCTGTGTGTTCCACACCAGCAGTGAAGTGAGAGGAAATGAATTAAACGAATTCCCGAGTCTTCAGATCGACGATATGAATAACGTTTTAAAGCCACACATCGTTTCTACGTTTAATTGAATCTCCTAAAACCCTAGAATGGACGGGTTTTGTGACACCTTTCAGGTCGCGAGGAGGAATTTTTAGTCTCGTTTTTTTTTTTTTCTTTTTCCTTTAAAATAATATGAATATTCCGTTTAGATTATCGCTTATTGTCGACACTGAAGTGTTTACGAAAAAAAAAATAATAATAACACATGCTGGCTAAGTTGCTGAGTACTGTGTGTGTGTGTCGGTGCGATTAGTTGCCATGGTGATTGTTTTTGGGATGAAGTAGAAGTGAAATACACGTTAGTATTATTACGCTGCTCTAGGCAGGGGTGTGTAATATAAAGCGTATTAGTTCTACAGATAGGTGGATTTATTTGATTTGATTTTCAAGTCGGGGGATTCGTCGCTAACTTTGGCTTGCACGCGCGCAATGCTAAGCTAGCTAGCTAGCTAGCTGGCATGATGGTGGGCTAGCACTTGTCTTCGGTCGGACATTACAGCAATTTGTTCGATTTGGAAAACGATTATGATTAGTATGTCGGTTTATTGTTGTTTATTTGTTTAAAGTAATGGCTAATGCTCAAACATTAGGCAGCAGGTTAGTTAGCTAGCTAGCTAGCCGGCTAGTTGTGTTAGCCAGCTGACAGTGAAAGCTTTGTTATATGTAAGCTGGGTGTGTGTTCAGCGTCGCTGGGGGAGGGGGGTTATATCTATATACACGTACATGTGTATTTGGTTAAAGATGATGTTGTTGGCTATACTATTTAAAATGATAATGTTGATGAAATAATCCGTCGTCGGGGGTGTTCTGGGTGGTTCAGTATGGCGGAGGCGTCTGTGTGATAAAAATGGAGTCTGGTCTGTTCAGGGTTGTTGTTTTGTAAGAGAGAGAGAGAGAGACAGGCAGAGAGAGAGAGAGAGAGTGACAGGGAGAGAGAGAGAGAGAGAGAGAGACAGGGGGAGAGAGAGAGAGAGAGAGA
>JAFFST010055722.1:49901-61058 GCA_022414735.1 Noturus placidus
CTGTATATTTATGGAAACCTCTGTCATTTTACTGCTGTTTTAGTCACGCTCTGGTCAAAACACAGAGATAACGGAGCCTCCTGGCAAAACCACATCACAAACCAAGCAGAATAAAGGTGGGCTCATAATAAATATATATATATATATATATATAATATATAAATTAAGAGATGAATATTCGACATTATCTATCTAAGTGTAGTTCTGAATGAATGAAAGAACGAATGATGGTGTTGGTCTTTCTTGGTTTCAGATGAAGGTTTAAGTTTGCAGCTGGGAGAGGAGTACGAGAGGAAGAAGCAAAAGCTGAAGGAAGAGCTTCGTCTGGATTACAGGCGCTATGTGTCTGAGGTGATCATTCATTCATTCATTCATTCATTCATCTATCTTCAGGACTCTTTATCCTGTTCCGCACGGCTGTGATTTAACCAATAACTAACTGGTGTGAAAGCAGGGAAACTGCTAGTCTAATGGAACGAAGATATCTAACTATCTATATCTAGAATGTAGTCTTGCAGGGTACGTTTAGTGTTGCCTGGCTTTACCACACGTGATCTGGCTTATCAGCTCATTAGCAAGCCCAGGTGAGGTTACTACAGGTGTCGAAGGAACACTGCACGCACACAGCAGGGAGGCTAAAGCAGACATGACCGAGTGTTCGACTGATTTTATTCTTCTTTGGAGAGCTGTGTAAACCTATTTGCTTCAAGGTATGAAGACGTGGTTTATGCACACCGCCGGTCAAAAGTTTGTGGACACTCGACTGAAATGTTTCTTGAGCGAAATATTCCGAAAAGCAGATAAGTGTCCGGCTCAGGTGTGAACTCCTTTTAATACTGTTTAAAAAGCATCTCGGGGGGGGGGTTCCTCAAGAAATCAGTCGAGAAAGCGCCAAGAATACATTTCTGGGAAAAAAAAAAAAGCGTGTCTCCTTTGAAGGAATAATATTAAAATATTAAAAATATTAAAATATTAAATTAAAATATTAAATATATATATAATATAATATTTATAGCTAAAATATTAAATTATTTCGATTTATTTGGGTTTGTTTTGGTTTTTTATCACGACACAAATTCCCACAGTTTAATTTGTGTTACTACAGAGTTTTGATGACATTATTTTTTTTTAATACATTTTAGAACAATAATAAAATGTGTCTAAACTTTTGACCGGAAATGTATATTTAAATGTCTTCCAAAAAAACAAAACTGCTGTGGTTTGCAATATTGACAGCTGAAGTTGGAATTAATTTTCACTTTCACAGAGGACGTCTCTATCCTTATTTGTGTGTTTGTATATGTAATATACAAGTATAAGGCAGTCCAGTCCAGAAATTTGTATGTTTAATAATCTTCTGAAGTTATAACCAAGCACTTATTTTGGTTTTACATTTTAGAAACAAAACGTCCGTGCCAACAAGTCATTCTCTCAACACCAAACACCGTCTCTTCCTACAAGTGAGAGAAGACCTCCTAAAGTGAGTGTGTGTGTGCGGGTGAGTGTGTTTGCAGAAGACGGTAATCAAAGGCGCGAATTCGTAACGCGTAATACAACACCAGGTTATCACAATAGAGCGACGCGTTTAAAAGGGATTGGAGTTTGTTCATACATGTCGACTTTAAGAGATTTGGTGTCCGGTATACTGTGTATTGTGTTGGGAACTTGGCCAGCGGGGGACGGAGCACAGACACACAGGAGACCGCTTCAGTGTCTGTCTTGGAGAGATCTTTATTCACCAACGGGTTGTGTGAGGTGAAGTGTTTTGTCACGGCGGGGTTGCCTAGGGTGTGCTGGGGGTTTCCAGAGTAACGGGGTTCCCGTCTTGCCGTCAGGAGAAACCGCTGGTGCAGCCAGGGGGCGGCGTCTTCGCTCGCGTCGGGGTTTTCTGTAAAACACACAGCATTGGTTATCACACGTACACTGAGTCTCGACCCTTTTATACTCGCCGGCTGGATGGTGGTATTTTCCCGTGCCGCCCGCCATTCAGCAGCCGTGTATGTGTCGGCGGCGCCGCCCCGCGTTCAACGGCTGTCCAAAACCTTGGTGGTGCTGAAGCGGAGCTGTGGCTTCAGCACCATTTGTCGAGGGAGGAGCGATCTTCGTTTCTTGTGCGTCGGCCGCTTGCCTGTCGTCACAATTGTTACATGAACGTCGTTCTGCTTTGCTGTCTGGTGCTCATCAGAGTTTAACGTCAGTGTGACCTATAATTTGTAGCTCACAATGTTATTAAAGTAACCAGTATGAGAATAGCTCGTGGTTTACTTGACTTCCATTCGTAGGTAAACTATTTGTGGCTTTAAATTTGAGGGGTATTTAAAAATTTTTTTTTTACAAATTCTATCAGGACAAATTGCAAGCCGAGTGGATTAAGGAGTACAGTCCGTTACTCCGAGGACACGAGGAAATGGACAAAATGAGGGAAACATCAAAGGCACCACAGGTTTGAGTTGGTTCCATTTCATCTAAATTATGCTGAAGATCAGTAAATGGAGGGGGAAAAGGTAGAGGGGTCTGAAGGTTCCCGTCTTTTAAATGAACTTGAACAGCAATACAGAATTTAATTTATTTATTTAGCAATAGATTTATTTATTTTACTGTTTAATTACTACGATATTAAGTAATATCGCATCTGTCTAACCCCAGCCCCGTATAAAAGATAACATCTCCACAACTTCATACCATCCATCGTTTACTCCAAAAACTCGAGGACTGACGAGTCCAGAGAGGAAGCAGCATTCCAAGAGATACAACCTGCCTGAACCCGTGCCCAGCGCTACCGTGATGCCAGGACGACGAGGTTTGGTGGACGCACCCAAACGCCGGTCCAGGAGGGAGCGATACACCGAGGAGGAGCTGAACTCCGAGGAGGAGCTGAACTCCGAGGAGGAGCTGAACTCTGATGAAGAACAAGAGGAGCTCGAGCTCCTGCAGAAAAGGAGGCCCAAATATCATACTGAGCCTGCGTTAGCTGGCAGGAGACACCGAAAACTCCAACATCGAGCTAATCGGTGTGTTGCAGTAATACACGTTGTTCCTCCATTGGGTTGTTTTTTTTCTTCCTTTCTTCAAATCTGTTTGCATTTGATTTGACTGCCATAGACGAGTTCCCTGGGCGTGTCGTTAAGCCGAGTTTTGTATTCCTACTGAACAGGTTCACTCGGGATAGAAGAGAAGTGGAGGTTCCTAATGTTCAGAAAGAGTACCATTCAGAGGAAAACAGACGAACTCCACCAACACCGATTAAAGCCAAGTACTGCTTTTTAGAGCAATTTACATGCATTGGGTTATTGAATGTTGGGGTTTAAGTGAGGGAGAAATTAAAGTGAACAACTTCCTGAACAACTTTTTTTTTTTCCCCCTTCTGGTGAGCTCTGCAGTCAAGGTTACCATCTTTATTACATTTCCCTCAGCGTTGTTATAAAATCCAAAATACGACCACACTTTGGATTTAGTCCTTAGGCCTTCTGGCGTGTTCTCTTAACTCTACTAAACAAGCCTAGTGACCACCATCTACCACTTTATTGTGTGTGTCAGGACGTTTTGTACATTTTCAGCACATTTTAACAATACAATAACAATGGGGCGGCTGTGGCTCAGTGGGTAGAGCGGGTTGTCCACTAATCGTAGGGTTGGTGGTTGGAATCCCGGCCCGGGTGATCCCATGCCGAAGTGTCCTTGGGCAAGACACTGAACCCTAAGTTGCCCCCGATGGCAAGCTAGCACCTTGCATGCAGCTCTGCTACCATTGGTGTGTGAGTGTGTCTCATTTGTAAGTCGCTTTGGATAAAAGCGTCTGCTAAATCAATAAATGCAAATACCATGATTTTAATATTGATAACCGCGATGGCTTTGCTCACAGTAAACATGATGTGAAAATTTCATACCATTACATCTAGTGGAAACCCAGGAATTCTTATTTATTTATTTATTTATTTATTTATTTATTTATGTATTTAATGCTGGTTTTTTCAGTTTGTTTCAGTCAGGCTTTCGTTTCATCTCGACCAGGGTGTCTATAAGCGAAAGAGATGCAGTCAGCCAGAATGTGCAAGGACACGTTAGATTTATTAGGTAGCTTACTGGTCGGAAGCATCGATCTGTAGAAAGATGGGCAGTGCTGCAGATCAGACCTTTTTGCAACGTGTTTCTCAGTTGGTGTGGGATTTCAATCCATGGAACCGTTTGAGGCGGATCACAATGTGAGGTGGACTGGACTGTCCTTCTGGTTTTGATTTTTGGTTTCTGACTTGTCCTGCAGTCCACTCGGACCAGCACAAACCAGAGCTGCTAACAAGAACATGACCGAATTCGCCACAGGACTTTTGATTGGTGAGATTAGTAGCGTCATCACCTCCTCCTTTATAAAGGCATACCTTTATTTCATATTTATGGCCATATAGACACGATATCTGTTTGAATGACGTACTGAGATTTATATTTTAAAAATTTGATGGATGCTGCTTAAAAATGTTTTTGTGTGGGGTTTAAAAAAAAAAAAAAATGTGTTCGCTCACACAGGGGCTGCTGAGAGCAAGGAGGCTGTTCAGAGAAGGAAGGAGCGTTATAGACAGGAGCTGCTGGAGCAAATGGCAGAACAGTCCAGAAATAAGAAAAAGTGGGTGCATTGTGCTGTGCGCGGATTTCTAACACGCCTCTCGTTCAGTTGTCCTTATGAAGACTCTTCTTTTCACTCAAATAATCTTGCGTTCATCTGCCATGTCTGCGTGGTTTAACTGATCAATCACTGCGTTCTTGCTTAGTACGTGATGCCAGTATTTTGTCTTCGCTGCATTATAACTGCGAAATGAACCAGACTGAAACTGTTTGTCATAATATCTGATGTTCTTTATAACAACTTACATTTTGTAGGGAAAAGGAGCTGGAATTGCGAGTTGCTGCTACAGGTGCTATTGACCCAGAGAAAGAGGTATTCAAGTCATTACGCCGTAGTCGATGAAGTTGCTAAAGCATGCGGCCTTGCATACTGTATCAGTGGGATACGGAAATAGTTTTGTAAGCCACTTGTTTTAATATATTTGTGATCTGAACGTGAATATTGCGGTGTGGTGCCTGATACCTGCCTTGTGATTGTGTTTTTAGCACCATCAGAAGCAGGTAAATAAATGTGTGGCTCTTTTTGTGTACACTAGATGGCAGGCTTGCTTTGCTCTTCTATTTTTTTGTTGCAACACATTCCTGTAAATTCCACCACGCGCTTAAATGTTTATATATCTCTATATCCCCTTGAACCTCATTCTGTTCATGTTTTACATTATTTTATTTGCATCCTATTAGTACAACATGCTTTTTTGTTGTTTCAGTATATGACCATGTACCTGCCTGGTCTCCCACAGCCTGACCGGATTAAGCAGTTTGGTGCTGTAAGGCGGGAGCATGAGGGCAGGAGACGAGACATGCCCTACAGGCCTGGAATGGGACTGGACACCCTTGGAGCAGACGCAGATAAGAGGACGCAGGAAGTAGAAAGATCACCACCCGAGAGACCGCGCGTGGCCTTCCAGTCTCCCGTTCTGGAATACAGTGCCGCTGTGGGGCACCTGGGGAACACCGCCAGCACTGGACTTGGGAACAGCGGCGGCGCAGCCTTCAGTGAAAACTTTCAGAACGACCTCTCGGGAACTATCGGAGAAATGGTCGCCCCCAGGTGATCTTTATAACCCATGTTAATGTGTTCAATGGATATTTGTACCTGGCATGGCACAATGCTTGTCCAGGTTATGAAGTATTATCTAATCTATAAACTGTATTTATTTTATAAACTGTTGTTTGTACTGTGGTCTTAGAGTTGCGAGAATTCCTCCTCCTCCACTGGCACCCACCCTCTCCGAGGCATACCGCACTCCATACGATGAAGCCTACTACTACTATGGAGCTAGGAATCCCTTAGACCCTAATCTGACCTACTGTGAGTGTTTTTCACATCGATGTGGTATTTTTGAATAAATGTAACATTCTACTAGCCCATTTAATGTGTGATGATTCTAGCAGGCCTTAGTGGGTAGGACAAAAATGTATATAAAGTTTTATATATAATATAATATAATTTATTCATGTTAAAAATAGTTTTTAATGCTTTCCGGGTTGTCAGTGTGTCCATCTGAGATTCTCGTTAGTGCGTTATCTCACAAACGACTGGCCAGATTATTTTTGTTTTGTATTTTTCAAAAAAAAAAATAAAATTTTTTTTGTTTGGATTTATTTATATGGAATTATTATTATTGTAACCAACTGATGAATCACAGCAAGAGCCACTTGGTATTTCTTTGAACAGCTTCCTTCCTGGTTGAGGAATATAATTGAAAGTTATTTGAGTTGTACAAATTAGTAATACAAAGGACTAGACTTGGTTTTATGGGTGAGAGTGTTCTGGGTTTCATACAGTGTGTTTATATTTCTGGAGTCTGCCAATGTAAAATACCTTTTGAGATCAATTATTTTTACATTTTTAAACCACTTTTAACCTTCTCCATACATAGTCTAGTGTGTTACTATGTACATCATCGTGTGTGTGTGTGTGTTAGATGGACCTCCACCAGTGCAGACATCACCTAATCCCCCAGCCGGAGCAGTCACATCGTTCAATCAGCCTCCCGCCGGAGTCCTTGCACAGTAGGTGCTTTTCGTCCTGTCTTTGAATCACTTGACTTATATTTCATTCATATAGTATCTTGATGAGCTTTACTAAGAAGGTTGTTATTCTGTCTCTCACTGTTCCAATAAACCCACCATTAAAATTATAGACTGATCATTTCTTTGTCAGTGGGCAAACGTACAAAATCAGCAGGGGATGAAATACTTTTTTTTCCCCCTCACTGTACGACCCCTGGCAAAAAAAAAAAATAATGGAATCACCACACTTCAAGGATGTTCACCTGGCTTTCTTTCATTTATTTATTTATTTTCTGGGCAAATAAACAAATCGCAGATATGATGCAGTTTTTTTTTTGTTTTACTAGCTGAACAATCTGGCATCGTCAAACATACAAACCACCTGGATATTTATTAATGTTTTTTATTTTTTTTTTTTTTAATCAAGTAGAGGAAACAATTATGGAATAATCAAAAAAAAGGTTAGTATTTTAGTTTCTAAAATTTTTTTTTTCTTTCCTTTGAGGCATTGACTTCACTAATGAAAATCGATCTACCGTATTTTCCGCACTATAAGGCGCACTGGATTATAGGGCGCAGTCTCAATGACGGGGTCTATTTCTGTACTTGACCAATACATAAGGCGCACGGTGTTATAAGGCGCATACGGTTGTTATGCCAACCAAAGTCGCACAACATTTTCACAGATTTTGGAACTCAGTCCACACATAAGGCGCACCGGAGTATTAGGCGCACGGCCGATTTTTGAGAAAATGTAAGGCGTTTAGGTGCGCCTTATAGTGCGGAAAATACGGTACTCCATCAAACTGGTTCCAACGAATAGTAGTTGACCGATCCGCTTTGCAGGACGGAGCCTCGTCCTGGACCAATTATTAAAATAAATAAATAAATAAATTCCTGATTGAGATCTGGCCTGTTTGCTTCCTGAAGAAAAGCTTTAACACTCGCTGCCCTGTGGCAAGATGCTTTATCATCCTGAAAACATACTTCACCACCAACCCTATTTTCTAATCGACGGAATGAGGAAAAATGTCCCACATTTCAGCGTACACCTGTGCATTGACTGGTGAGGTCTCCCCTGGTCCTTTCCCTGATGTGCAACCTCCTATGATTTCATCCAATCATCCACACTGCATGATTGCTTCTCTTCTCTTCAGCCCGCTGTAACCTTGTTTTCTTCTGTTTAGGTGTTCCTGCTGGATTTCATTTGTCTCTTCTATACACTCGGTGTCTTGTAAGGATTCTTAACTGCAAACTAATTAGCATTTTTTTTTTTTTTTTAGATTTGTGTGTTTTTAGAAATGGTGATTTTTTTTTTTTTTTTCCTTTTTCTCTGAGTGATTTCCATAATGTCATTAATTAAAATAATTTCGTGTTCGAGGTATGTTTTACGAAGCCATAATATTCAGCCATTTAAAACAACATATAAAAATGCATGTGATTTTGTTTTATTTTTTGTATGAAGGGGGCGTGGCCCTGGTGAACATCTTCCAAGTGTGGTGATTTGCGTAATTTTTTTTTTTGCCACGGGTAATACACGTTACATAGCATCATCTTGTAGCATTTATGTATTTTTCTCAATGGCTACAAGTAGGAGTAGATAATCATTATCCCTATTTATCGTGATCTTTACTGTGGTATCAGCATCAAGGCCAAATTTAGATTTGGCTTTCTGTGTACTATAAATAAGAATAATCTCTAATCTTTCCCTAGACCAGTTTCGCAGCACGGCGTTTCTCCTACTAGAATTGGGATTGGAGCATATCCCTCTGATCGGCACCATCATCCCGAGGACCATGTTCTAAGCTACAAGGATGCACTTAAACAACAGGTAAAATATAAAGTGTGTATAAGCGCCTGAACTGTCCTGTAGACCACAAGCAGCAGTTCTGAAAACTTTTACATTGGTCAGCAATTTCAGGTTTCTTTTTTCACCTCGTCTCTTTGTGGCCGATCGCGTCAGCATTTTAAGCAGGGGTGTAGCTCGTTACAGATCCGTCGGTGTAGTATTGAACTCTTAATTATGAGTACTTTTGGAGCACTATGATGGCAGGAGAGGAGCCAGCCAGCCAGTCAGTCTAATGATTAGTATTTTGACAGGAAGCGATCAGGCAGGAGGTAACGGAAAACTAAGGCGAGCATAACGAACTTGCCTCGTTTGTCTATACTCTTGGGTCGAAATGAATAACAATTTATAGCTATTAAGTTGTCATGAAACCGATCTGGTTTTGCTTCCGTGCCACAGATTGAAGATAGGCAGGAAAGGAGGAGACTGGAGAAGGAGGAAAAGAAAAGCTACGAGGCTAAACTGAAGGTGGAGATGAAAGCCTATGAGCCGTGGGGAAGAGGAGGAGCTGGAGCGCCACTTAGGGATGACCAAGGACACCTCATCAGTAAGACCATGCTAATTTCTTTAATATTTCCCTCTGCATCTTTTTAAGTTTCTTATAGTCGAGGGTATTTTTTTTTTTTTTTTTTTAATTAAAAATAAAAACGACAGAATTATTTTACTTTATAATGCAGTAGTTTATATGAAAGCACTGAATAATCACTGATACTGGCGAAGTAAGATTTCCTACAAGATTCTGTTGTATGAAACTGCAAATGTAAAGCGAAGAAGTAGTGTGATCGCTTTCTTTGTCCATTTCTAGGTGATCTAAAGCTCATGCACAGGACTAATAATGAGGCACAGGCGAACCCGGAATCACGTAACAGAACAGCCGTAGCATCAGTGGATTGGACTGGAGCTGTGCCAAGGGCAGAGGATAAGGATTCTTCTTTACAAAGCGTATTCGATAACAAAGGTGTGTGTGTGTGTGTGTGTGAACGCTGAGAGCCAATCTAAAAGGAATACTTTGGTCATTTTTGCATATGTAATGGTGTGTATGTACACTTTGAATAACTGATACAGTGCTTGATTTCATTTTTATGTACATGGATTAAATGATATTTGACCAAATATCTAATAAGGTATTCCACATGTTTTCTGTAGTCACCAAGAGTTTTTGTGAGTTTTCTCTTATTCCACCCCCCGCAGATTCCTCAGTCGCCCGGCCCTCGCCACACGCCCGAGGAAACGTGTTCCACGAGCTCCCGACACCGCAGCAAGTCCGTGAGCAGGAGAGATACAAGGATGGTCTGAAACAGCAGGTATAGAGCGTTTTCCCCATCATGCTTTCGCCCTATGCTTTTGAAACCTGGTTCTGATGGAGATGACCTGGAAATTTGGGCACAAACAGATCGAGGAGAAGCGGCGGATGGAGGCAGAGAGGAAGAAGAAGCTGGAGGAGGAGGAGGAGGAGAAGGATAGGAAGCTGGCTGAAGAGAGGGCGCGCATGCAGAGGCAGTTTGAGGAGCAGAAGAAGCTGGAGGAGGAGAAGAAGGAGAAGAAGCTGGCTAAAGAGAGAGCGTGCATGCAGAGGTGGATTGAGGAGGAACAGAAGAAGGAAAAATGCAGAGAAATGAAAGTGTGTTCCCATGCTTTTCTCACTAACAAAGGAATCCTCTACATGGAACCCCCCCCCCATCCAGTTTTTGTATGAATTAGCAAACTCCGTTCTTTTGCAGCAAAACGCCAGAAAGCAGGAGATGATCCGTCAAGCCGAGGAGGCCAAAAACAAAAGGACCGAGGAAGAAGAGAAGGCGAACGAGGCAGATGAGCAGCAGTACGAGCGGGAAAAGCAAGCCCAGCCCATGCAGGTCTGTGCATCGCTTTGCTCTTTAAGTGTTTGTGTTTACTCGCACGTCTCCCAGTTGTACTGATGGTTTATTTTGTGAATCCAAAGAACTTCAGGTCTCATTCGCCGCTCCTCCCTGCAGACCAAAAGAGACTGAGTGACCAGTTTCCTCCCAGACCGCCTTCAGTCGAGAGCAAACGGTCCGCTTCAGCTTTCTCTGTGAGTCACGCATGAACACAACACTAGCGATGGAGGAGTCGTAAAAGTGCTTGATTTCTAATGGTAGTGTTCCACGAACTGGGCATAAAATAGCTTTTCAGGTAGCTTCTAGAAAGGTAAAAGGATTACATGCTCCCCAACTTGTACACCTGGAAAACCGGTTCAATTTAAATGGTGCACTTGTATATCGCTTTTATCCAAAGTGCTTTACACTGTGTCTCATTCACCCACACACACACACACTCGCACACCAATGGGAGCAGAGCTGCCATGCCAGGAGCAACTTGGGGTTCAGTGTCTCGCACAAGGACACTTCGGCATGTGGAGTCATCCGGGCCGGGAATCGAACCGCCAACCCTACGATTAGTGGACAACCCGCTCTACCACCTGCGCCACAACCTCCAATATTAAATCCAAGATATAAACCAGAACAGCAAGAACATGTCGGAGGTGGATGACGACATCCTGTATAATTAACATGAAATGTACAATTACATTTATTCATTTAGCAGACGCTTTTATCCAAAGCGACTTACAAATGAGACACACTCACACACCAATGGTAGCAGAGCTGCATGCAAGGAGCTAGCTTGCCATCGGGGGCAACTTAGGGTTCAGTGTCTTGCCC
>JAFFST010055722.1:61078-73189 GCA_022414735.1 Noturus placidus
GCCCAAGGACACTTCAGCATGGGATCACCCGGGCCGGGATTCGAACCACCAACCCCATGATTAGTGGACAACCCGCTCTACCGACTGAGCCACAGCCGCCCAATAAATATACACTGAAGGATCATCTACCAAGTGGAAAATATTTGGTTTTATTCAGTCATCAGAGAGCTTGCCTTCTGATAGGATGTCACTGACAAACGAATGGGGGTGGGGCTAGAAAGTGTGCGGTGTGATTTATTATTTTTTTTAAATTATTTATTAAATGTTTTTTCCTCCTATAGGTTGGGTCCATTCCCACTCCCCAGTCCCAACCTGTTCCTGCACGGAGCGACGGGATCCGAGCAGCAGGTAAATCGTGTGACCGTCTCAAACTTGCCACTCATTTATAGAACTTGTAGACATTTTCCTGAACTTCTCACACACGCGCACTTTTTTTTTTTTTTTGGTTGAACAAATGACATATTTGGGTTACTATTATTTAGCTACAGTACTAAGGTCCATGGAAGAACCTCACGTAGACCGTGAAATAAACACGCGTGAGGAAAAGCAGGGCATGATCAGGGAGTTGACAGTTCTGCGTAGGAAACTTCGACGTGAGCAGAAGCAGCTTGAAGTGCAGCTGCTACAAGCCGACCGAGAGGATACACAAACTCCCATGAAAAACAGGTAATGCGTTTGCTAACGTTTGCTTTACATGGCATACTTTATGACCTATAAACACTGCGTTCATAAACATTGAAGGTAATTTAGATTGATAAGCAAGTTCGGTGTGAGAGCGAGAGAGAAAGAAAGATAGATGTGGTCCTGCTAAATGCTCTCATCAGCTTACACCAACATGCTATGGAGTCCTCTTTACTATCCCACAGTGTAAGGTATTCTTTGTGTACTATGTGATGACATTATAGTGGTTTTTAATGATTTGAATAATCAGTTAACGCGTGTGTGTGTGTGTGGGGGGGGGGGAACAGACACCGAGAGCGCCCTCCATTGAACGCCTTTGACATGGCCAGGCTGCGGACACAGGTGCCTGTGGTGAAACCAACGTCGAACAGCAGACCAGTGAACAGGCAGGTCCTGCAGGACTTCAACCAGCTCAAGTACAGAGGTAAAAATCCTGAGGTGCTGTATAGAGAACCGTGTTACACAGGCAGAGCTTCATGAGGACGCCAAACTCGTGGTTCAATAACCAAAGAGATTCACGCTGTCTGTAAAGTGTAACTTTTATAGTCTTCATAAAACGAAGTTATTTATATATTTATTTATATTCTACCCAAACCCAAATTTAACAAGGAGGATAACTGGAAAAATGGAAGTGTCCTGGGGCTTAGTAACGATCTGTAAATACCATGGCGGTGTATGATGTACAGTATGTGGTTGATTTTCGAGCAAACGCTGCCGCTTGCCCTGTCAGTCACACAGTGATTGAGGTGTGTGTGTGTGTGGATTTCTTGCAGACAGCGAGTCTCGTGAAGAAGTGAAGCAGGCATATCCCGACCCACCCAGCGACGACGCCAGCCTGGAGATCCAGCAGCAGGCTCTGCTCCAAGAGCAACAGCGGAGACTCCACGACATGCAGAGTCTCGTCGGTCGGACAGACACACACACACACACACACGCACAAATGCGCGTTATACACAGGAAATGAACGGGTGGCTGATGTAGATACGGGCTGATCCCAATCACATTCATTTACTTTGGGGGTTTTTTTGTTCCGCTTTATAACATGAATAAAAATAAATGAATCCTGCTCTAGAACTGTTTCCTGGAATGAACATCATTATTTTTTTTTTCTGCCATACGTCTGTTAGGGCTAGAGTTGAGTACGCAGTCCCGTAAGTCTTGTTTTCATGCACATACACACTGTTGTTTGTATTGACTCATCTCTCTTGTATTAGATTACTTTGACCTGTCGTCTCCCATGAAGCCCGCGCCTCATCGGGTGAGTGAGAAGCCATGCATCAGACCTGACCCACATTTCTGTGGTCCTTCGTCCTTTCAAACTGCACCGCACTTCCTCTCCCCCTGACATCATTGTTTATTAACCTGATGTGTTTTTTTTTTTTTTTTTTGATGTGGTTATACCTACAGAGGGACATCTATGTTGAAGAGGCTGAGGGAAACACTCTATTAGAGTCTGAGAGTGCTTTTATCGGTGAGCTGATTAAAAATCATTAATAATTACTTTTTTTGAAGAAGAAGAAATCTCAATCCCTCTCAATGATCGCAGGTGTCCTAGGTTTAAGCTGGTCTTAAACAACTCTATTATTCATAATTACGACGCTTGATTTCAGCTTCCCAGTCATGAATTCCTTCTGCCTTCACCAGAAGCGACATTGCATAATATTGTGGGGTTTTCTTTCCCGTGCAGACGCTAACGGTTACTCCTTCCCATTAACGCCACACTCCGATCGGATCTCTGCCCGAGAGAGAAGACGGCGAGCCGGGAGGACGGACTTCTCAGATGTAAGCGCTCCTGGTTCTATTGTGTGGTGTCAAAATTTTTCTTTTTTTTTTTGGGCCACCAGAGACCGCTTTTTAACTGAAATCAATAACTTCCACAGACTAGCGTGTAGTTTTATTTTACGAACATAATCAGCCCGACACCTTGATCTAAAATAAACCCGGTCAATTCAAGTGTTTGTTTCAGTAATAAATACACGCTGAAATGTGAGGGGACCCTCTGCTGAAAGGTTTCTCGTGATCTTGGAAACCTTTTGATGAGAAGGTGTGTGACTTTTAAAGGCTTGAATCAGAAGAAATTTATTTAAACGGACGACTCGGAACGAAATATTCCGAAAAGCAGCCGATAAGAGTCCAGCGTAGGTGTGAACTCCTTTTAATACTGTTTAAAAAGCATCTCGGGGGGGGATTCCTCAAGAGAACATTGCTGGAAATTCTAGGTGAAAAGCACGTTTCCTTTGAGGACGCTGAAAAATCATTTTGGATTTTTATTATTTTTTTTTTTTTTATCAGAACTCCCATCGTTCCATTTGTGTTCCTCCAGAGTTTTGATGACTTTATTCTAAAATGTGGGGGGGATAAAATGAGTGTGTAAACTTTTGACTGTCAGTGTATATCTAAGCAATCACTCCACACACATCGCCCCCACGATGGCAAGTTCTTATCAGGTTACGTGGAGAAGAGACCATAAGTGGGCGTGCTTGTAAAGTTTTGTGCCCATAGCTCGATTGTAATTGTGTGAAATTCCTGCTGGAATCTGATTGGCTGAAAAGTGGTGGCCATTTTTAAATTTGTAATTCACTGATGGATTAAACATCCGGTTACGGGTTAGTAGACTCGTGCAGCACACCGAATTGCATCTTATTTGGACTCGACTCTGCTCTTATCCATGATTACGCCCGACCACGTTTGAGCACTATGGAGTTCCACAGCAGAGAGGCATTAAAACATATCTACAGGGTTTCAGCACCACATTGATGAACGTGGGTCATGACTTCCTGTAAATAAAATGTAAACAATAATAATTGCGATGCCTTTTTGGCTATGCTTCACACGTCCCTGCTGGTCTTCAGTTTAGGAACTGTGGGTCTGGAGATGGGTGCTTTCTTTTTTTTTTAAATGTATATTTATTTCAGGATGTGGAAACCCCAAGCGGAGAGATCAGCTATTCTCTGGGCTCAGCAGACAGCCTCGAGCTGGACCGAGTGCAAGAGCTGAACCAGCGCAGGCTGAGACTGTTGGACGACGTGAGCGAGAGGGACAGGAGATCAGGTGCGAGAGCAAGCAAGAATCTCCTGAATCCAAAGCTCATACTCTGATACCAAGTGTCTTTGTTAAATAGCAGTAGAAACCAGTAGAGGTCCTCTGTTTTTAGAGGCGACTCGAGATGCTGGTGATCTTGTATTGATGAGGAACAAGTAAAGAGTACTGTTTATTTTTAAATAAAGATATTTAGGTCTTTCTGGTAGAAAGAGAATCTCAGCAATAAACAGGTTTTATTTATCATCACTAGCTGTTTTTAAGATAATCAGAAGTTACTGATTTATAAATCCTCTTGATGTTTAATATCGTAATTAACCCTTAAAATAATCTGTCGGTCCTCTCCAGGAGAAATACCTGCTGACGAAGTGGCTGAACTTTGGCGTCGGACTCCGTCTCCACACCTTGCCCGCCCTGTTTCTACAACAACAGTCGCCACAGAGGCCTGGCTCCGCCCCGGCACCACAGAGACGCTGAAGAAACTGATGGAAGGTCGAAGGCCGTCCAGCCGAGACCTGCTGAGAGACAAATGGGACGTACCGTCCACTTACCACGGCTAGTGCGTGATCAAGTTGTTGCATGCTTGGGTTTGTCGGCTTCGCTATTGTGTGTCCTGCCAGCCAGCAGGATTTACTGTACTGTGTTGCTTTAGTACAGATTAAAGTAGATAACCTACTTGGGTTTATATTTTAAATATGAAAATAAAATTATTTTTGAGTTGCTGGGATCCATGAGAGTGGAGTATGTTTTGTCCACACTCACACGACCTGTTAATTAACTCCTGGAGCGAGAAATCCTCTTGTTCAGCATTTTATATAGTTAAGGGTATCTGATATGCAAGTTTTCATTGTAACAAAGCAGAAGAGGAACAGGGGGTCCGCAACCCCTAGGGGATTTGTGGAGGTACTGCATGGGGGTTGCGCAAGTTTTGGTACCAGTTTGATATAACACAATTTCATACAATATATATAATTAGGGCGTCCCCGCTCCATCTCGCCATCAGTTTGGGGGTCCTTGGCCTGGAAAACGTTGAAGACCCCTGTTGTAGAATAAATACTTTGATCTCGTGTTCCACAAAATGATCTCAATAAATTTAAAACACACACAAATAAACCTCTTATGGATTGTCTGGTTCATGGCCCTACATGAGAAAGTAAAACAAGAACCAGTATTTCTGCCATCTCCCATGTGGAAAAGGGTCAAATGGCTGGGATCAGGTGTGGCTCCTGCTTGATTGCCGAGAAGATTAGACACCCCTGGTCTGATTTACCACTCCCTGTGAGCTAAACCTAAATCCGCTGTCCCATAACTGCACTTGGTCTTTATTAACATGCGTCCACGAGTACACTGGAAATCAAATTCCTACCGGATTGGCAAGTTTCAATAACGTTACGTTTGGTTTAATAAGAATAGTAGAGTCATGTACAGGAGAAACACAACCATTCGAGAACTCTTCAGGGATTTCGGTTGCACACGTTTGAGTGAGTCTATAGACCTGCGTGTCCGAGTATAAACACTACCCTACACAGTTGTACAGATCGTTTATTCCACATAGAAAACTTTACAGTGCTGTACCATTATTACACTTCACCCACGGTAATCAGGAATGCTTCAGCTCGACCGTCTCTAAGCGCAATGTTTCAGTCTGTCCACTAGAACACAACCCCATCCCAAAGAGAAGATTTAAATATATTAGCTTTTTAAATTTGTACACATACAGTGAAGCTTACGTCAGGATTATATAGACCAGTGACTCAGATGCAGCTCACATCAGGGTGCAATCTCTCCCTCCGCCCCTCTCTCTCCAGTATTGAAGGATCCCCAGATGTTACCACCTTCTTTATACGTTTTTTTAAAAAAAAAAAGAAACAAAGAAAGGCATCAGTACATATAAAATGGAATAATTTAACTATATATAGTGCGTGTATATATATATATAGTTGATTGATTGATAGATATCAATTAGAAATCGTATTGGACAATCTGGGAGAGATGGCATTGTTAAATAAATTATCACAGAAGTAAAAATCTCCAGTGCATTTGAAAAGGAACACGAGTGCAGCGAATTCAGAGGAACAAAATAAAGAGATTTAGAAATAAAATCTAGTGTTATGGGATTATTTTACAAGCCGCTTTTTCTGTACAACTAGATCACGGATTAAGGAGCTATTCATGCTAATGTTAGCCATTAGCGGTGCAAAACCCAAAAAAAAAAAAAAGGACGTTAGGACAGTTGAGTAACGGCCGTTACTCGTCATCCAGACTAATTACTACCTGTTTAACTCGATGGTGACTCGTCATCGTTCTTCACACAGCGTGAACTTTATGTTGAAATTTTATTTACTCGGGATCCTGAGGATCTCCGACGTCGAAGGGGTTGAAATAGTCGGTCGTTACCGCGATCCTGCAGATGATTTACGAGTCTTGTACGAGCCCGTGATTATTTCCAGTCTAGACCCGGTCTAGTCTAGAACGTTGCTAGAAGTACCACCAAGACGCTCTTCTAGAAGCTTCTGGTCGCATCCTTTTAGGGCGTCCGGAATGCGCTTCGCTTGGGGAGAGATTAGATCACGATTCTAAACCAGACGGACGTGCGGATAAAAGGAGAACGAGGCACGGTTCTAGGCCTCGTGCTGCGGTTCCAGAGTGTGAGCGATGTGGAACACGAGCCCGATTCGCAGGAAGAACTTCCTCAGAACGGCTCTCAGCTCAGGGATCAGGTCGAACTGCATGATGTCACACAGCAGCGGGTAGTAACGGCAGGCGTGGGCCTTGAACTGAACACACACACACACACACACACACAATTACAACTCTAAACTCTGAAGGAGACGTGATGACACAAACGAGCAGTGTGAATGCAGCGAGTTTGAGAACAGCACTCGCCCGTTCGTCGCTGATCTTCAGCACTTTGGTGAGGAAGAGCAGCAGCAGGTTGGTCCAGGCCTCGCGGTGACTCTCCGACGTCAGCTTGAGGAAATAATCCACGGCATCACTGCACACGCTGCACAAAACGGAGACATCGCCACGACAACACCGTTACTGTAAATACTGAAAAGCTCACTTACAAATGCGGGAGAGATTCAGGAACGCACATGTGAAGGGATGAAAAGTTTAGAGTGTCGTTTCTACCTCACTGTAATACAGAAGTCAGTGAAATTCAAAGCAAAGGTCGCAAACGAATAAGTTCTGTAGGACTCAGATGTTATCATGGCTCTCAAGTGGCACAACACCTGATGAAAGTGTGTGAGATGGTAGTATCTTACTTGAGCAGGCGTCTCTGCACCTCCTCCCAGGCGTCCCGTCTGCTCGGGTCGGTGTACATGCGGAAGAGGATGCGCAGGCCACAGGCCAGACTGCTCGTCTCCTGTTTCAGCAGGTTGGGTTTGGACTTCCCTTTAAAACCTGACACACACACACACACACACACACACGATAGTCATGCTTAAAGACGTTCCATTATGTTAAAGAAAAAAAAGAAACTGCATCAGATATCTCGTGTCTTTTCTTCATACGAGTTATTCTGTACAGCCTCAACATGTGACCAGTCAAGATCTTTCTAGAACAGCACTGTCTTGTTACAATGAAGTGTAGCAGTGTGAAAGCCTGAGACAGACAGACAGACAGACAGACACACACCAGCCTTCCACAGCGCAGTCCTCTGCTCGTTGTTGGAGTTGAAGTCTTTAGCGAAGCGATGCGACTCCAGCAGGCAGTCCAGCAGTTTAAACAGCTGCTCCGAGGTCAGGTAGCGGTACATTCCCTGATCCTGTGTCTCCACCTGCACGTCGGCGTCCAGCGCGTCTCTCTGCACGACACGTTTAAACGCGAGGGTGAGCGGATTTCGGCTTTTAAAACCCGTAGATCGGTAAGGAACGTGTCCGTACCTGTGCTGCCGCCAAGTTCTCGGCGTCCTCCTTCTTGCTGGTGGCCGGGAAGAAGACGATGTTGTCGATGGTCTGGATGAGCTCCAGCTGCACCACGCACTTAATGAGGAGTGCTGCAAACAGCCTCTGCTCCTGGACTCCTGCGGTACCACACCCCCACACACACACACACGCTGATCACATTAAGGGGGTAAAGGTGATCAAAAGGAATGCACTTGTATTCGGTAGTGAATTTCCTTCAACACTTCCACCAGATCGTATCACTTAATTATACTCTACTGGATGTTTATGATGTGGAAGAAGAGTCTGCGTTGCAAAAAATAAAATAAAATAAAATAAAATAAAACCCATCCTGACTCATTGTCTACTGCCAAACACTCGGAGCACAAGTGCAGGAGCTCTAAACCTGATCTGCTCTGCTAATAAACTACACACACCGAGACTCGAGCTGGTTTTAAACTTGCCTGAAGCCAAACTGAACTGACTCGGTCTCCGATTCTCTGCCAGCGCCTTCTCCTTCTCCACACTGCTCACAGAGTGCTGGTCGTCTGCCCGGGTCTGGATGTCCACAGACTTCTGGGACGTGGAGTCCTGTAAAAATGTCACGCACGATCCATTAAATCGGTGGATTAGTGCCGGTGTTCTGTTACAAGGCGTGAACTCTCTTTTGTGCGTACCGGTTGTTTGTCCGAGTCCGGCTGAGTCACGCGATCGCCGTCCGCACCGGCCGGCTTCCACGTCAACAACCTGAGAGGAAGACGTGACACAAATAAACCGACTCGTGCCTTCAGACAGACGCTGCGTTTCTGAGATCGAGGGCGATGGGAACTCACGCGTGTGGGATGGTGGTCTTGAAGATGTCCAGCATGCAGTTGCACGTCTTGTCCCAGGTCTCGGGCAAGAACTTCTCTCCGTTCAGGATCACGACGTTCTCCAAGCAGTTGGTTCCGGATCTCGCCAGCTGCTCGTTATCTTGGGGGGGGGACGGGGAAATGATGCATTAATCAAAACCGTATCAACAATCATAACTGTAACGTCACGCATCCAGAGATGACGTTTCACGCCTCAAAACACTCAGTTTTACTTTTTTTTCCCCTTCAGCATATGCAAATGTATTTGCCGGTGTGATGTCACAAATCACGCCCTATCCGAAAGAGCCGTTTTTGGAGCTCGGTTAAACGAAGGCTCTATGAAACTTACATGACCTCTTACATGTCAAAATAGATTGAGGAAAATGTCAGGTCATGACCCCTTTAAATAATTCAATTAAAAAGGGAGTTGTATTAGACTGTAATGAACCGCTCTAATCCGGTCATTAATCTCGTAAGTCTCTTATCACTGCACACCTTCAGATCAAAAGCTTTTTAAGATCACAAGAAACAATTCAGTCGCGTGTCCACAAACTTTTGACCGGCAGCGCATACTATGTCGTTCTAAAAAGAAAAGTGTGTGACTTCGAGTGTGCACACATCTGGACGGGATTCTCACCTTGCTGCACACACCAGTACAGCTGAGAGAGGATGTTGTCCAGCAGAACATTGCTGAGAGACTCGAAGTACTGCGTGAAGACGTCACAGATGGCATAAAGTGCGTGGTTGCAGGTTGTGGTCATCCACTCTGCTTTCTACACACACACGTCAGTGTCACATTAATCATCTTAACGTCATTATTCTAAGCAGAAAGGACGACTGTCGCGTCACCTTTACCTCGGTCTGCTGCTCCGGCAGCTTCATATTGTCGAAGATTCTGAAGACGATCCGGAACAAGTCTTGCCACCAGTGTTTCTCATACGTGTGACCGTACGTCTTCATCACCTCGAACATCACCGTCAGACCCCTGAGGCAGTTTAAACAGAGTAGTAATCTCCAAGAGCAGCCCAACATCACGAACATTATTCTCAATAAACAATCCTTACAGCCATGTGTGGGAAATGGAACACATTTGAACGTTTAAATTGTAGTCAATACGTAATAATGAGTAATAACTGCTTGATAGGAAGTTATCACTGTGTGTGTGTGTGTGTGTGTGTGTGCGCACACTCACCTGGTTCGGACGTCCAGCTTGCACCTGTTGATGATGCAAGAGAGCTCGAACAGGATGGGGAACCAGCCTCGCACCCACACCCGATCCTCTGGGGCTACGTTCATATCGTCGCTAGTGTAGTCTTTAAACGCCTGCCAAGGAGGACGACAAACTCGCATGATTGGCACACAAAAGCAAAAAGCTTAGCCGTATTAAAGATCTGAAACACATTAGCAATAAACACTGCTCACACTCCATTCATTTTTATACGATTTGAAATCTTTGTACTTTATTCTATTATTTATTATTATTGTTATTATTATTATTATTATTATTAACTTATAATGGGGGTGGGGGAATGATCCCATTCGTACCACATTTAATCATGTAAAGATCAAAAGGATTGTTCCTCAACCTGGCAACCCTCCCGTCTTCCCTCAGGATTTCGGGCCGTATCAATGACACACGAACGCCCGATGCTCATTAAGCAAATGCGTAAATCATTACACATCCTAAGCCTTTTACGGCTCTACCGTACACAAGGCTCGGAGTAAACACGACTCGGTGTGAAATAAGAGTGTTCTGGTCCTCAGCCAGCCTCCAGCTCTGCATTTCTAATACAGGATTAAAGTCTTAAGTTCATTAGGGCTGACCTGAGGCCTGTCGGAGACGTATTTGGCGCAGTGGCGGATCAGACGGATGGCCTCCATGCTGGTGTCGGGAAACGACGCGTTGCAGGCGAACTCAGACAGACACTTCACGGCGTCCTGGAAGGAGTCGATGGTGGCAGGAAAGTGCTTCTCAAATACATTCGCTGTGAAAAAGGAGAGGCAGGGAGTACTCGCACATCGACTCGACCTCACGCAACTCCAACACCAACTTTCACTTATACACGTCTCCAAAAGGCACAAGAGTGAACGGTATTTACAAGTGCCAGGAGGTAAATGAATACTCTTGCAGTTTCCAAGCTTATCTCTAGCCACAGCATCTCTAGTTTGTGTGCGATTAGCAGACTGACTAGCCTGCCTTAAGTGGGTTTGGGCCACAATACAACACCTGCGTCCTGGTTACTTACTGACAATGTGTCCGGTGGTCTGGAAGGCGAGCTCCACGATGCTCTCGTCCTGATCCGAGGCTGCTAGGTGGAACACTGAGAAAATGTTCTTCCAGCCTGAGCGGATGTTCCCTGCCTGCGAGTTCACCATCTGAGCTATGCAGCGTACCACCATGTCTCTGATAGTGGGCGATCTGTATGAGGTAAATAAAAATGTATTTTTATTGTTTTTAAAAAGGCGTCGAGAACACCACGCACCTCTATTTCTCGCTGCAACGGCGAACAGACAGACTGATTTATTCTCCACAGAGCTGAGCTTGGCCGTGATCATTTCCGACGTTCGTGCGTGACTGCAGGGTGTGTACATGGATGCCTTCATTACAGAAAACTTGACTACATGTCATTAACATTTACGGTTATAGCAGAATTATTTTTTAAATGCACTTATTACAGTGCTTATTTTGGGTGCAATAACGTTTTCGAATGAGCGTGTTAATATGAAAATGTGCGTGTCAAACGAGTACGAATTATGATTGGCGCATGACGCCAGGGATAAGGAAGAGGACACGGTGATTACCTGTTCTTTTTCATGATGTGCTCAAACGGCCTCAAGAAATCCTTCTGAAATCTGAAGTTGGCCAGCTCGCCCTTCTCCAAAAACTTCATGGACAACTGCCTGAGCGAATCCACGGCGAAGATAGCGACGTCCTCGTTGGGGTTACAGCCCACCTGAGTGGAAAGAGAGGCACGACGAGAGAGAATTTCAACAGGTTTGACTCCACGGATGCTATTCTCGGCAATCCACCTGAAAATAAGAAACGAACGTTTCGCTCGGGTTTGGGGATCTGTGACTAATCGAATCGGACCTTGTTGAAATGATCTCCTATCACTTCCCAGATCCTGGACCACTGGAGCCTGATGCGGCCCATGTTGTAGTAGGAAATCTCAACGATCTTCTGCAGGCTGAACATGCGCGGGTGGGTCGGAGAGGCCAGCTCGTCCATGGACACGGCACACAGCCAGCGCACAAAATCAACTGCAAATGAAAATAAACCAAAAAAACTAATTCAGTTATAATGTCCGCAAAATGATCATTTAATTACACATTAGCATTAAACCGTTTTTGCACATACAGAGTTTATATTTAAAAAAAGGTACTGCAACATAACTGTATTTATGGAATTATTAACTGGCTATTTTCATATCCTCATATCATATTAAGATACGATTATTTATATACACACACACACATTTACATTTACATTTATTCATTTAGCAGACGCTTTTATCCAAAGCGACTTACAAATGAGAGCACCCTCACACACCAATGGGAGCAGAGCTGCATGCAAGGTGCTAGCTTGCCATCGGGGGCAACTTAGGGTTCAGTGTCTTGCCCAAGGACACTTCGGCATGGGATCACCCGGGCCG
>JAFFST010055723.1:24373-38780 GCA_022414735.1 Noturus placidus
GGGGGGGGGGGGGGGGGTACAGGTGTGAGGTTCCTTCTGAATTATTACTATGATATTTCTTTCTTCCTTTTTTTTAAGAACACAGAAGCATATTGTTCATGTGAAAGCCGACGTCACGGAGTTCTCTACCTGTTTACACACACACACACACACACACCTGTCACAGCGTACACACTTCCTGCAGAGATGTGGGAATAGTCATGGGAATAGTGCAGTAAGGTTTCTTTAGATGTTCCCATCAGCCTCCCTAACAAACAGTGCAGTTCATGTTCCCATGACACAGTGTGTACCAGTTATTAATTAAACTGCTTTTAAAAATTCTGAAATGTTTAAAAAGTCCATAAAAAGGTCAGGATGTTTCCATAAACACAGGGACCTTTACATATAACACGGCTATTTAATATCTTTTATGGTTTTGGGGTTAGGGAGATGTTTCTGTCTCTTTGCGTTTGAATGCTGTAAAAATGTCTGTACTGTTGTAATCCGATGACGTGGGGATGGACTTCTCGAGGTGCTCTGGTAGCGCAGGTTTTACGTGATGTCACAGCAATACTGGGAAACGTTTCCTTGTGTTTTATAGAGTAGTACATGGGCCTGCGCAGTGTTTATGGCTGGTGTTTAACAGTAATCCAAGGGAGTGATTCTGTCTCTTGGCTGTAAATGTCCTCCTGTTTGCAGAAGTAAGGGTCCAGCATGATGTAATGCACAGAGGAAGAAGTTTGTGACTTTGTGTTGAGCACTGCCTCAGGCTCGGGTGGTGTGATAACATTCTTGGCTTGTCTCGCTTTCACTGGTGATCTGAATGGATTTATTCTGTTGTCTATAACCTGAGACCACAGTGGCACAGTTATGAAGCCACAAAAGAAGGAGTGCATGAGCAAAGATCAGCAGTAAAATGGTGAGAATGACAACAGCTGCACTTACTCTGTCTGCGTTTGCTTGCAGGAATGTCTGAGGCTAGTCACAAATCACAGAGGAACCTGTCATGCTCTCAGGAGGAGGTTCAGAGTGATATGGACCCGTCTGTGAGCCAATCAGAGAGCATCACTGATGACACCCACATGACTGAGATCCATATTAATGACAGTGGCAGTGCAGAAAACTTCAGCCATGAGCGTAATGGTGAGGATGGTGGTGATGTTGATGAAGGCCATCAAGATGCAGTAATGCAGAACCACAGCAGTAGTGACCGAGTTCATACAGTCACTGAGAAGATATCTGACCCCAGATCAGCTAATCCTGAAACTTCACAGAAGGTGATATCGATTGCCGCAGTGCCCTCTGCTCTTTTCTGTTCTAAGCTTCTATCCTTTCAGACATCAGGTTCAAATCTATTTTCAATCATTAATCATTGTGAAGCTTTTCCCTGAACGCCAGCAGCTTTTTACAAAAGTTATAGACACGCATACCCTACAGCTATAGACACACACGAGTGCCTCCACAAGAGTCCACTTCAGTTATATTCTATTTCATTCCAAAAAAAATGCAAATGTTCAAAATCTAAAATAATTTGGTACAGCTGCTAGATTAGCTCTGTACCGTGTTTCGGTGCTGGTGTGTGGTGGTGGTGGTGGTGCTGGTGTGTGGTGGTGTTGGTGTGTGTACACTACACAACATCCAATTCAATTTTCTCATGTCAGAAACTTGTTGTGGCCATCAAAGCTCAGTGGAACATGTTATACAAAGTCACATGATTCCCATTGATTCACGTTGATTATCTCATTACAGTGGCATCTGTCAGGGGGTAGGATTTAATAGGCAGCAGGTGAACAGTGGCACCTGTCAGGGGGTGAGATTTAATAGGCAGCAGGTGAACAGTGGCACCTGTCAGGGGGTGGGATTTAATAGGCAGCAGGTGGACAGTAATTTCTGGAAGTTGAGTTGGAAGCAGGAATAATTGGCAAGCGTGAGGATCTAAGTGACTTTGACAAGGGATAAATTGTGACAGTTAGACATTTGGGTCAGAGCTTCTCCAGAACAGCAGGTGTTGTGGGGTGTTCCTGGTATGCAGTGGTGAGTACCTACCAAAAGTGGTCCAAGGAAGGAAAACTGGTGATCCAGCAATAGGGTCATGGTGTCCCCAGGCTCACTGATGCACGTGGGGCGTGAACGTTAGCCCGTCTGGTCCAATCTCACAGAGGATCTACTGCAGCACAAACTGCTGAAGAAGTTCATGCTGGTTCTGCTAGAAAGGAATCAGAACACACCGAGCATCACAGCTTGCTGTGTATTGACCTGCGTAGCTGCAGAGCGGTCAGAGTGTCCATGCTGACCCCCTGTACACCACCAAAATGTCCTAAAATGGGCACGTGAACCTCAGAACTGGACCATGGAGCAATGGAAGAAGGTGACCTGGTCTGATGAATCACATTTACTTTTACATCATGTGGAGGCCGGGTGTGTGTGTGTTTCTTTCCTAGGGAAAAGATGGCACTAGGATGTATTATGGGTAGAAGGAAAGCTGGCAGAGGCAGTGTGATGCTCTGGGCAATGTTCTTCTGGGAAAACTTGGATCCTGGCATCAATGTGGATGTTACTTTGACACCTACCACCTACCTAAACACTGCTGTGGGCCGAGTACAAACCTTCATTTCAATGGTATTCCATAATGCCCCTGATACACTCTGAAACATTGCAAAAATCGTGTTAACTCTGTGTTGACTCGGCCTCCGGATTCTCCAGGTCTCAATCCAATCGAGCATCTGTGGGATGTTCTGGACAAACAGGTCTGATCCATGGAGGTCCCACCTCACAACTTGCAGAATTTAAAGGATCTGGTGTCAGATACCACAGCACACTTTCAGAGGTCTTGTGGAGTCGGTGCCTTTATGGCTCGGATCTATTCTGGTGGCAGGAGGGGGGCGGATGGGGGGCAGATGGGGGGCATGTGGTTTTAATGTTATGGCTGATCGGTGTATATACTATAGGAGGAAAATGCTTCAGGATTGATTGGAATCTGGCTGAACAGGCAACAGGAAGTTTTTGTTAATTTTGAGTGGAAGTTTGTGAATGATGGATGATTATCTTTCAGTTTGAGAATCTAGTGAACTCATGTTCATGACTAACAGGGAGAGTAGTTGAGTTCCTCTGTATTTTTCAGGTCTTCTACTTGTTATCGGGTCAATTTTTTTTAATACTCTAGTGTGGGTTTTAGCTAGATGCTAACATTATCTGGTGTGTGTCAAACCTTTCGACTACACTATATTATTTTGCTAGAGTTCGCTATCTAACCGCTGCAGAGATGCACAGAGCCTTAGAACCTTTTTCTCTTTATTAAAAGTTTGATTGTAGATGTTATTGTATATTGTGTCCATGTGACTGTCAATACAGTAATAATACTAATATGAATGAATAATAAGGTTAATAGACCGGTGGGCTAAATAAACTTTCATATTATATTGGTGCAGAATGATGTAATGTTTCTTCATCCTGAGAGATGAAATTAAACAGGAGTTGTGTGCTGAACGCTGTCTGTTGTGGAAGTGTGTATTGATTCCTCCTCATACTCCAGCTGTATTGTACAGCAACACAATTGTCCTGTGAATTTAGTACTGCTAGCACAAACAGTTGATAAAGAAGACAAAGGCTTCGTGTGTTTCTGCTCGGTCGATCACATGGCTGCTGTCTCTGTCTCTTAGCAACTGATCTCCAGCGTATTCACACCGAATCATCCATCCACAGCAGATCACCTGGTTTTGATCTTTTTTATTAAACTTGCACACTGACTCTGTGATGTTGTACAGTAACACCAGGAGTCTACACAGCTTTATTATTGGGACCACATCCTCACTGCTCCATTATTCTCAGAGAGGTTACAGATGTCCACTGGCCATGAAGGCATCAGGTGGCTTTAAAATATTTACATGATGAGTTACTGGATACTGTGTGCTGCTTTCACTTGAGCTGGAGATTAAACCTTTTTTAAAAATTTTTTAAAGAGGCTTATATACATTAGCTGCTGTGATGTGAGATGATGATGATGATGAGCGTACGACCCAGTAATTGTGGTCAGTTTTGGAGCTCACTTTAGATGGATACTGGAGCAGTAAACATTTTAACTTATTTGGTTGGGGAAACTGCAGGAGTTTTTATTTATTTATTTAGTTTATATATACTTCCTCTTAATCTATGAAGAAAAAATAGGCTGCTTTGTTTTATAATGCTTTTAGGGATGATTTATTCATTCCAGTGTATTTAATATAATACTTCACCGTCAATCAAGGCTGCCAGTTCAAACACATTCTTCAACGTATTGTCGCATGACTAGCAGAAATGTGGTAGTCTTGAGGAGAGGAGGCAGGTATTCCCTCTCTGAAGGGCCTACCATCTCTCCACCTGCCCGTGGTCATGTGACATACCTAGAAGTTCATCGCTAGCTAAGACAGCGCAGACCCCTCTGTGTTAATTGCCGGGACCCACCCAGGCATCATAGGAATACCTCCCCATGAATACACCATACCTTATGTTTTATATCAGTCTTTGCTGGATCAGGGACAGCACACTGCCTGAAGCCACGAAGGACTGATGTATGCCAGCACTCGGTATGGAGATTCAGAGCACCTGACTTGCACAGTGTGTGAGATCCTGGCATGCCGCTTCTGCTTCCAGCATCTGTGTCTGGCATCCCTGAACGTGTTGATGGAGGAAAGGCCGACCTTGAAGGCAGGACTCCAGAAATCTGGAACCTGCAGGGTAGCTGCAGTCGCTTGCATTGCAGCAGTGGTGTGGGTGGGGTTATGCTTGTTGTGTTCCTGGGTTCATTTGATCCTGTGCTAGTTGGATGGCCTTGGTCAGAGAGTCTGGTTGGTGGCGCTCGACCCACTTCATCATTCTGGCCGGCTGTTGGGAGATAAGTTGTTCCACTGCCACCCTCTTGAGGACCTTTTTCACATGCACAGGATCAAGGAGTCTCAGGGCACAGGTAAAGGGCAGTAGTGAAAGGAAACACGAGGAACCTTAATGTTCATTCATTTTGTTAGTTATGACAAATCTTATCATGATACTTGAGAACATTTCTACGATACACGATGCAGATCATGATATGCAAAATAAAGAAAAGCCGTTAAATACTTTATGGTGACCCTTTTCTTCACTGCCTACGAAGACAAAGAAGATAAAGATTTAAAAAATTGCCAAATCAACAGCATCAATTCAGTATCATTTAATTTGTGATTTTAAGAAATGTAATACATGCATCACCATACAAACAATATCTCAGAAAAGTGCATCCCATAAACATTTCTCACCATATCGGTTATATCGTGTATCTCCCAGGCCTAATAGAGGTGTTGCGTTTAGAGCCTACCTGACATTGATTGTACAGCAGCGAACTGTGTGTGTGTGTGCGTGTGCGCGCACGCAGGTGGTCATGGCAGACGAGGTGTGCAGGAGTCCAGCTGCCGAGCTGTCAGTCAGCAGTAACGGAGACTCGGGTGGCGACGAGTTCCAGCGTGTAAGAAAAATCAAACACTTTAACCATCAACTTGTGTCTCTGTGATGTGATTGTGGTTATTTTATGGACCCTACCATTAAAAGGAAAAGTGGGACATGTCCTTTTTGCTTTGCAGGACATGTCACATGGTCTGTCCTCTGGACCAATCACATCGCACAGCCACAGTGCACCAGAACATGGCATGATGAGCGAGGGTGTGGTTGCAGTAGGACCATACACAGGTACAAGTCATCATTTATCTGGACATTACCAAAATACATGCTTTTGATTTCTGAGTTTATTCTCCGTGTAAATGTCCATAATAATCCAATTCCCTCTTCACATCCTCCATAAAACTCTACACTGTGCTGCTCTGTTCTAAAGCAAGCACATTTGAATGTGAAAAGCAGGACAATGTTCTTCCTCTAATTGTGTGTGTGTGTGATCTTTATTAATTTGCTTTCCTCTTTCATCAGAATCACTATCATACTGTGTGTGTATGTGTGAGAGAGAGAGAATAATTATTGCCAGAAACCTGTTTGTTCAATCCAGCACAATCTCTCCTGTTAAACCTGTTAAATGTTTATAAAGTTAAAGGGATGTTTTATCATATAAGTTGTTAGATTGATGAATGATGTCATTGTTGACCTCATAAGCTCCTTTCAGCAGATTTCCTTAGAGAACGTTTGGGTTTTCATTCACTAATCTTCTGTAGAAACACCTGTACTGCCACAAAACAGGTTCCCTATTCTTCACCATAATGGGCACAGGTGGTTCCAGTTGATGTGCGTCCTCAGGCATACTGCTCATTGAATAAATATTTATTGACATAAACTAGAAACAAACTAAAGCTGTAGAAATTTAAAATCATATTTTAGGGGTGTGGGTGTGTGTGTCTGAGGTGAGTGTGTGAGGTGGGTGTGTGTGTGGTGGGTGGGTGGGTGAGGTGTGAGTGTGTGTAGTGTCTGTGAGGGGTGTGTGAGTGTGAGGTGTCTATTAAGTGACAGGATGATGATGAAACAGAATTGCGGTCGCTCTACTTCTGGTCTTCACTTTAAATGTTTACAGGACAGAAGCGTCAGCCTTCATCCTCCTCGTCTCCCACCATGTTTCCCAGTCCTGTGGCGGCTAGCCGTCTGTCTCGCTCTGGCAGTGATAGTCAGTTGGAGAGAGAGACAGGTATCACAGCACTGCAGTGTTTCAAATCCTCTTCTGCTGTACCGCTGACTCTGCTTCTGATTCTTCACTTCATGAAGCTCTAAGATCATGTCCCGACCCGCACCGGCTTCAGTTCCCGCTCCGTCGTGTCATTTTTGAAATTGACCTTATGCTGAGAACGCTGGTTTTTTATGAGTCGTCTGGAATCACCTGTATGCCCACAGACGGGTAGCACTGGAAAACCAAACAGTTTTAAAGATTTGGTTAAACGTTTGGAGAATGACAAAACGGGAAAATAAAAAAAGCTAATTAATTGATGAAATAGTTGTTAGTCTGTAGACAAAATGACGAGATTGTTAAATCTATCATTTAATAAATCATGATTTTACTCACATAATTTCTCACGCATGAGTAAGTCATGTTCTTTAATGAAGAACAAATTTAATAACTGAAACCAAACATTGATATTTCCATGTAAAAACCGAAGGCATTGATGCCTACGTCATTACTCATGTAATGTTGGTGTGTGGATTAATACAGGATTTTTTTCTGCAGAAGGTTTCTTCTTTTCAGCGTTCAGCTCCTCTGCTCTTCTCTGCGTAATCTGTGGCTGTTGATGCATGTTTCTCTGACCTCAGGAATGCAGTCAGCTTGTTAAATAGTCTTGTTGCTTGCACATTTCTTTTCCAGGACGCTGTTAGTCCTCTCACTGGGTCTCTCCTCTTTTGGGTTTTGAACTTTCTGGAACCTTCCGTGCGTTTTTTACTGTTTCAGCTTGACTGTTTCATGGTGCTCTGGGAAACATGCAGTGTTTGTGACAGGTATTTACACAGTGGTTAATTTTATTGTCTGTTCAGGTGTTACATCGGCCGAGATTAGTTTGAGCTGTATAATGTCATAAATAAAGTAGTTATAAGAATGTAATATATGAAGCCTGTAGACATGTGGATTATTATATCTACGGTGAAGTCCAGAGCAGAGCGCACAAACCTGCATCAGAGTGATGTTTATTTATAAGAACAAAGGAAATGTCCTTTGGCTGCATGGGTTTTTATTAGATTAGATTAAAATTTAGAATGAAACCCTTGTGAACCCTCTCAGAGAGTGTTTAGAGTGAGGTGATAGACCAAGCTCTCCAACAGTTCTCCAACGCTGCAGTACATGTAGAACCTGAGACTCTGATGCTGTTCTGAGTGTCTTGGTCATGTAAACACCTCACTAACACACACCATGTTGGGATTAAAGAGTCAGTAACCATTATAAATGTCTCTGATTGTGTGTGGTTTCCATCAGGCTCTGTGAAAGAACAGTCTAGCAGCGGTGCCGTGGTCCTCGCTGATGACATGAAAAACCCAGCGATGGAAAAACTTGAGTTGGTCAGGAAGTGGAGCGTTAACACCTACAAAGTGAGTGCTTCAGTGAGCGAGTCAGTGATTCGGTGATTCTATGAATGGGTCAGTGAGTCAGTGATTGAAATGTGGCACTTGACCGTGTTATTTTCTCTTCCCCAAAGTGCACTAAGCAGATCCTGTCGGAGAAGCTGGGTCGTGGTTCACGCACTGTGGATCTGGAGCTGGAGGCTCGTATTGATGTGCTGCGTGATAACAAGCGTAAATATGAGCAGGTGGTGAAGCTGGCACAGACACTGGCCAATCAGCTCACGCAGGTGATGCAGACGCAGCGTCAACTGGGCGATGCCTTCGCTGACCTTAGCCTCAAAACACCAGAGCTGCATGTGAGCCAAATATGTCTTCATCTCAGTTAAATACACTCACTTATGCAAATTAGACATAGACACTCACACTCACATGCCTCTTCACACGAAGAAGGAGGGTGTTATTACTCTGAAGCGAGGTTTCATGTTCCACATCTGGATTTGGGGGGACCAAACAGAATATTTTGGCATGTTCTAATGAGTAACCATACTGGTTTTCTCTCTTTTTTTATTTTTATTTTTAATAAATCTTCTTGGTTTAGGAGGAGTTTGGCTACAACGCTGAGACTCAGAAGCTCCTGTCTAAGAATGGTGAGACTCTGTTAGGAGCCATCAACTTCTTCATCGCCAGCGTCAACACTCTGGTGGACAAAACCATCGAGGACACCATGGTCAACATCAAACAGTATGAAGCAGCTAGGTACGACGTCTTCAGTTTACCTTGCTTTATAATTAGTTGAGAATAAGTGCATCATCACTTCTTCACTGCCTGAGGAAAGGCTGCAGGTTTTGGAACGTGAAAACACATCAATCCTCCATGATTCTCAGACACCATGCTGTGAAAAGAGTGTAAAACCCAGCATATTCTTCTGTAAACACACTGAAGCGGATCTGTGTCACTTTTTCTCTGCTGCAGGGTCGAATATGATGCGTATCGTACGGATCTGGAGGAGCTGAATCTCGGCCCGCGCGACGCCACCACACTGCCCAAGATCGAGCACTCTCAGATCCAATTCCAGATCCACCGCGAAAAATATGAGAAGATGCGCAAGGACGTCTCCATTAAACTCAAATTTCTGGAGGAGAATAAGGTGATCACTAGTGCAAAGAGAAAAAAAAAACCTTGTATAATAATTATATTCCCTAAAATTGATTCTGCACTGAATTACACAGGTGTGTAACTGAAAAGGAGTGCGTTAGTGAATGGAAAAATGTAGTGCGTGTATTCCAGTCTCTCATTATTAATAACACATGGTTTTGGGTGTAGTTCGTGTGGTTCCGCGTTGGGATGTGCTGTGTGTGTTTAATGTAATAAATGAATAACTATAATGTTCTTCAGGTGAAAGTTCTCCACAATCAGCTGATCCTCTTCCACAACGCCATCGCTGCGTATTTTGCTGGAAACCAACAGCACCTGGAGCAGACCCTCCGACAGTTCCACATCAAACTGAAAATTCCCGGTGCAGACACACCCTCCTGGTTAGAGGAACACTGAGTCCTAAACTAAACCCCCCTCCAAAGGTCCTGCAAGTGGTTTGTTCCAGAGAGGAAGCAGGAAGTTCATGCACGCCTGAAATACTAAAAATCTCTCAAATACTCTGTCGTCTTGCCATTTTTCTGTTTTTTTTTTCCAGTCAAGGACACTAAAGTTGTTAAGAAGTTTAAAGTTGTGTTTGGAGGGAAAAAGAAAACCTAAGAACAAATGATTTCTCTTTCAGTTCCACAGTTAGGTTTTGAAGCGAGTGTTTATCTGGGAGAAGAGTTTGGTTCTCGTGTGGGTGAAAATCAGACGCGCACTTTAATAACATCCTACAACAGTTTCCACAAATCACATCTTTTTATAAAAACAGAAAATATTTTATTGAATGTAAACCACTGGGCCAAAAAATAAGTCCAGGTCTGTCCAAAGTCTTTTTCCTGCTCTGGTTCTTCTGCATTTCGTATCCAGTCTCCAGAGTGGCCAGGTCCTGGACCTGTGAGTCAGGTGTTTTTCTATTTTGGAAAAGTAGTAGTTCGATGTGTGTCCTGTTTTTATTAAGTAGAGAGGACGGCAAATCTTAATGAAAACACTTTATATTTAATATTAATGAGTTAAAATGGATTTTTTCAGAAACTTTCACTTTGAACTCGACTTCAGTACTGTGCCTTTTCGCTCTCCAGCAAACCGATAGGAAAACCCCCCCACAGAGGTGGACCCCCCCCCCCACACACACACACAGCAGTACATGTGTATATAAATAATGTGTAACTAAAAGGACCTGCAGTTACTTTTTCACTCTACTTTGTTATAACTTTTTATTATATATATAACTCATGCTCTTTAGCTGACTTTGCGAGCTGTGTTGTACATTTACATTACATTTACATTGTTGTGTTTGGTTTAAACCGAATTCTTTGCGGTGGAAGCTGGGACGATGAGCTCCTCCTGCGTCTGAAACACGTTGGGGATCTTTCTGACTTTTTAATGTGCTGCAACGTAAATGCTTTGGAGTTTTGTTTCACACCTGCTTGCTGATATCTGTAGTAATGAATCTACAACCACAATTCCAAAAATGTTGGGACGCTGTGTTAAAGTGTAAATAAAAACAATGCAATGATTTGAAAATCTCATAAACCCATGTTATTCACAATAAAACATGAAAAAAATAAATGTTTAAACCGAGGAAATGGACCGTTCTAAAGGGAAAAAAAGGTCATTTGGAATTTAATGGCCACAACACGTCTCAAAGTTGGGACAGGGCTATGTTTACCACTGTGTAGCATCCCCTCTTTTAACAGCAGTCTCTATACATCTGGGAACTAAGGAGATTTGCTAAAACCTGTATATACCTTTCAGCATTGATGGTGCCTTTCCAGATGTGCAAGGTGCCCATTCCATAGCCACCCTCATACCATCAGAGATGCAGGCTTTTGAACTGAGCGCTGATTAATAAGCCATATGGTCCCTTTCTCTCGTCCTCTTTAGAGGATGCAGTGTCCATGGTTTCTAAAAAGAATTAAAATTTGGATTCATCTGACCACAGAACACTTTCCTTAATGCCTCAGTCCATTTTAAATGAGCTTTGGCCCAGAGAAGACAGCGGTGTTTCTGGATCATGTTCACACATGGCTTCTTCTTTGCATGATGAGCTTTAACCAGCATTTGTGGATGGCACAGCGAACTGTGTTTGCAATTTTACTTTGAGGAACATTATTCTGAAATTTGTTCCAAATTGCAGATTGGTGAATCTCTGCCCATCTTTAATTCTGAAAGACTCCGCCTCTCTAATATAATCTTTTTTTTACCCAATCATGTTACTGAGATGTTCCCAATTAACCTCCAGCTGTTTCTTTTTACTAACACTTGCTTTTCCAGCCATTTGTTGCCCTGTCCCAACTTTTTTGAGATGTGTTTCAGCCATCAAATTCAATATTACCTTACTTTTCCCTTAAAGTGATGAAGTTCCTCAGTTTAAACATTTGATATGTGTTCTATGATCTGTTGTGAAAAACAAACGGGTTTATGAGATTTGCAACTCATTGCACTCTGTTTTTATTTATATTTTATACAGCGTTCCAACTTTTTTGGAATTGGGGTTATAGTTTTTTTCCCACATTTTGTTTGTGAAGGTCAAGGCTCATAAACTGAACAAGAAATATTTTCATTGGAATCCTCTGCAGTCAAGGCCAAACGTCTTGAGTTAATAAGAACTGGTTTTATTTTATACAATCTTAAATATACAAGTTCACTTAAGTGATGATTGAAAACTGATTAAAAGTAAAAGTCAAGCTTACACCAACAGCATCAATATATGAATTTATATTTTATGATGTTTTATTTCTAACCCACATCTCATTGGTCGTTTTGGTCACTTTGTGATTTTATTTGAACTTTTGGGTTTACTTGAGTAAACAATGTTTTTCCAGTGGACTTTTAGTCTCGGTTGTAAACGCTGCTGAATTCTCTACATTTATTATTCAGTTAAATTTCTGTACCAGCAGCTTAGATGCACATTGATGGAGACTCTGACCCTAAATCTCACCCTTGTATGAGGTCTCTATCGCTCTCTATATACGTGTGTGTGTGTGTGTGTGTGTGTGTGTGTGTGTATAAAAATTTCCTGTATTTTATATATTTTTTGGATATATACATATTTCGCTGTGGGCATTGAGCGATGATTTAAATTTAAACAGTTCTCTAAAAGCTGTGGAAAACTTTGCGAAGAAACGTATTAAAACCTTTTCATTTGTAAATATGAGCATTTTTTTCCTTTTTGATTTATTGACTTTGCATTTCAGGGTAAATCTGTTCTACAGTGCTATCAAAACTTCAGAGAGAGAGAGACGGGGAGAGAGAGAGACTGAGAGAGAGAGAGACACAGAGAGAGAGTGAGAGAGACACAGAGAGGGAGAGAGAGACACAGAGAGGGAGAGAGAGAGACTGAGAGAAAAAGTAAGTGACCTCAATGCACAAGACGAATATTCAGAGTCTCTCCTACAGAGGGCGTTGTTCCACTTCCACTCAGATTACGGGGGCTATATTGCCACATAGTGGTGTTGGGGGTCATTGAGTTCTGTTCAGCTCAACATTCAACAACACGCTAAACAGTAAAGCAGCAGGTAGAATGATTCAAATGTGCATTAATGTTGAGTGTAAATGTTCCTGAAGAGTAAATGTGAGGAAAATATTCTGCACTTACACCTCCACTCTGCTTCTCTAGATCTTCATTATAAATCGTGTACAGTAGCACTGTGTGTATTATTCTCCTCTTCATCTCTCTCACCCTCTCTGTCTCTCTCTCACCCTCTCTCTGTCTCTCACTCACCCTCTCTGTTTGTCTCTCTCTCACCCTCTGTTTGTCTCTCTCTCACCCTCTCGGTTTGTCTCTCTCTCTCTGTCCCTCTCTCACCCTCTCTGTTTGTATCTCTCTCTCTGTGTTTGTCTCTCACCCTCTCTGTTTGTCTCTCTCTCACCCTCTCTGTTTGTCTCTCTCTCACCCTCTCTGTTTGTCTCTCTCTCACCCTCTCTGTCTCTCTCACCCTCTCTGTTTGTCTCTCACTCACCCTCTCTGTTTGTCTCTCTCTCTGTCTCTCTCTCTCTGTCTCTCTCTCACCCTCTCTGTTTGTCTCTCTCTCACCCTCTCTGTTTGTCTCCCTCTCTGTCTCTCTCACCATCTCTGTCTCTCTCACCCTCTTTGTTTGTCTCTCTCTCTCACCCTCTCTGTTTGTCTCTCTCTGACCCTCTGTTTGTCTCTCTCTCTCACCCTCTCTCTCTGTTTGTCTCTCACACTCTCTCTTTGTCGCTCTCTGTTTGTCTCTCTCACCCTCTCTCTCTGTTTGTCTCTCACCCTCTCTATCTGTTTCTCTCACCCTCTCTCTCTGTTTGTCTCTCTCGCACCCTCTCTCTCACCCTCTCTCTCTTTCTCCCTCAACCTCTCTCTCTCTTTCTCCCTCAACCTCTCTCTCTGTTTCTCTCTCACACCCTCTCTCTGTTTGTCTCTCTCACCCTCTCTGTTTGTCTCTCTCACCCTCTCTGTTCGTCTCTCTCACCCTCTCTGTTTGTCTCTCTCTCACACGCTGTTTGTTTCTCTCACGCTCTCTGTTTGTCTCTCTCACCCTCTCTGTTTGTCTCTCTCACCCTCTCTCTTTGTCTCTCTGTGTCTCTCTCTCACCCTCTCTCTGTTTGTCTCTCACCCTCTCTCTGTTTGTCTCTCTCACCCTCTCTCTTTGTCTCTCTCTCTTTGTCTCTCTCACCCTTTCTCTGTTTGTGTCGCTCACCCTCTCTCTTTGTCTCTCTCTCACCCTCTCTCTTTGTCTCTCTCCGTTTGTCTCTCATCCTCTCTCTCTGTCTCTCTCACCTTTTCTCTTTGTCTCTCCCTCTCTGTTTGTCTCTCTCTGTTTGTCTCTCTCTCACGCTCTCTCTTTGTCTCTCTCTCACCCTCTCTCTATGTTTCTCCCTCAACCTCTCTCTCTGTTTGTCTCTCTCACCCTCTCTCTCTGTTTGTCTCTCTCTGTTTCTCTCTCACCCTCTCTCTCTTTGTCTCTCACCCTCTCTCTCTCTCTCCCTCTCTCTGTTTGCCTCTCTCACCCTCTCTCTCTGTTTCTCTCTCTCTCTGTTTGTCTCTCTCACACTCTCTCTCTCTGTTTGTCTCTCTCACCCTCTCTATTTGTTTCTCTCTCACCCTCTCTTTTTCGCTCTGTTTGTCTCTCCCCCTCTCTCTCTGTTTGTCTCTCTCACCCTTTCTCTTTGTCTCTCTCACCCTCTCTCTCCCTCTCTCTTTGACTCTCTCTCACCCTCTCTCTCTGTTTCTCCCTCAACCTCTCTCTCTGTTTGTCTCTCTCACCCTCTCTCTCTGTTTGTCTCTCTCTCACCCTCTCTCTCTGTTTGTCTCTCTCTCTCTCTC
>JAFFST010055726.1:0-12556 GCA_022414735.1 Noturus placidus
CCGTTTCAGATGAGCAAATATCCTAGATCTTTTTATTATAATAATGAATTTAATTCATTTTGGATTAAGGCTGTAACATAAAATGTGAAAAAAGTGAATACTTTCCGGATGCACTGTATGTCTGCGTCCGTGCCATGCTCATATCATGATCCAACAGCTTTCCTCTAGCCTAGTGCCATCACATAGTTTATACGGTCTTCGTCGGCCCCCCATAGAGCAGCGAAGTGTCCGATTCACTACATGGAATTATGATGAAGATATCACCGATGAAAGTGTTGATGGATTTGGGGGGAGGGGGGCTCCTCTTGTGCAAATCACTCACTGGAGTGTCCAACAGGTCCATCTTGAAAAAGATTAAGTCAGGAGGAGAATGTGTCACTCGAAACTTTTAAGTTGAGTAAGACTGCTGACTTTTAACCAGTGGTTATGGTCGTAAAAGATCTGCTCTTATGTTAGTCAAAACTCTTTCTCCAAAGCACTATGTAGTAAGACGCTCTGTATAAGGAGAGCCAAATTAGCGTTTTCTGCCAAGAGATCATACCAAATATTTATAGTAGGCTTTTTCCTTTATACGAGCAACATATTCCCAGCAGTCTACAAAAGGAGATGTATTTAGGTCAAGTTCGGAGAATATACCCAAGGGCGTCTGCCTTGCTCCGGTGTCTGAAATCCCATCTGCTCCTTTTAGCCTCTTTTGAAACAGTGTTTTTCAGAATTTTGTCGGAGGTTTTTCTTTAACTCCCCGTCAGTAAATCTGGACGTGGTTCTACAACCATGATGTTTTGATTGCAAACCTGAATGAGAGTTGATGCCATAGAATAAAGGAGAAAGACAATGCAGTTGCAGAGTGTGACTTAATTTGAAAACATCATTCTCAGACGAGGGATGTGACCGAGAGCTGGCCAATCACTTGGCTTGTGTATTTTATAACTCTTTGTTTTAGCTGATAGCCCAATGAGCCTCTGTCACTGCATATGCATGTCTGTATGAATTGGGAAATTAACGGGGTCACACTACTTGCCCCAGGCATCACAGCGCATTGTTCTACATGTTTATGAATCCCTGCATGGTGCAATGAATATCATGGATACTAATTAGCAGCTAATTAATGAGAGCGTGTATTATGGACGTAGAGAATGAAGTGAAGCAGCCCTGATTTCAACACATGGGCTCTGCACAATGGTTGCTGTGCTTTTGTTTCTCATTGTGTTCTAAATGAATTCCTTTTTAGTCTGTCAGATAATAGATTTTATTGAAGTTTCCGTTGCGTCCGCTTTTAATGAATAACGATTTGTTCTTTTAGTGGAGGTTTGTCGATTTATCATGCTTCTGAATAACATTTTGCATTTACATCGTAAGGTGTACTTTTCAGTCTGGGATTCATGTTTAATACAGAGGCTCTCAGAGGGGAATAATGAAGGATACAAGATTGTTCGCTAGCAATAAAGGGTAGCAATCCTCTCGCTAGTGACTCCTAATCAGAGTGATGAGTATACTTCTGCTTTTAACTCCTTTAACCTTTACGTTCTTATTTTAACTCGGATATCCGATCAAGCATATCTGATGGTGGATTAAACCAATTTTGAACCAATTTCCATGAAAATAAACATTGTTGTTAACTGTAAAGGACATTACCAGTATACTGAAAGCCTCTGTGAAGTTGGTATGAGCAAAAAAGAACTTGACCTTCAGTGCTGATCGTGAGGAAAAAATGCAGTAGTGTTTGTTTTTGAATGCATAAATGAGGTCCTTTTCACACCGGAAACGTTTGCTGAAATCCAAATCCGAGAATCGATTTTCCTCGATTAATTTATGGATTCAGGGGTTTTCCAGCCACAAATGAAGCAAGGGTTTGGCCAAGTCTTCACTTCCACTTTCAGTTTCTCTACAATGATGACACGAATTACTGTGCAACATCAGTCAGTACTTTTACACGGACAACAATAATCTGAAATTAACCCGATTAAGAAACTAGCATGTAAACAGATTTATTGATGACCTTAATCCGACTAAAGTCATACTCTAAATAAACACTGATGGAATTAAGACGTGGAGTATACCTGTTTTAATAGCGAAGTATGTGGTTTACCTATGACTCAGCCTATGGCTTCAAGCAGTCGTCTATTTGCACGTATAGCATGACCAAAAATTAACTTCACTTGAAGCTTTCATAAAAATTAAAAATGAAACACTCAAAACTGTATACGGGATCGCAACGAAGACGATCTGTATGTCGATACGTGAAATTCTGGAGGGAACGTCGGACAGCGTGGCGTGGGGACGTAATGACGTGTGCCAGGTTCTGTATCATGTAAAATGGGAACATGAAAGGAATATTCTAAAAGGAACTCATGTAAACACCTTAATCACAATATTGTCTAATTCAGAATAAGGTCAGTAAATTGATTACTGTTGTCCATGTAAACGTAGTCTCTGTCGTCTTTTTTTCTTTTCTTTTTTTTTTCCCTAAATAAAACAGTTTTGGAAAGTGATAGGATTGGAATTTCTGTAGCGCGTGTTTTAAATATTTTAAGATGTTATTTAGTGCAAAAGAATACACAGTTTTCTGATTTGATCTCCAGTCTCACATCACAAGCTTGAAGCAGTTTTCTTTTGTTGTTTGTGCCTTTCTCGATGCTTTGTACCCATTTGTACCTTTTAGTTCCATTAGCACTAGTAATAGTCTTTACTGTCTGCGTTTGCAAAAATGTTATTTCCATGCTGACACTAAGAGGTAATGCATCGCAGCGAAATGTTCTCTGAGTGGAGGGGGGGGACCCTGGCCTTTTGGTCTCTGGCCACTGATAACTTTAATTACACTCGGTCAGTGCTCAGTGATGTCAGGACTGCTGTAAAATTTCAGTGTCTGATCTCGTATTCTGACCTAACTTTGTGATTTAGTGGTTCCTAAAATTTGGAGTCCTGGAGTTGACTCCCTGTCCTGGCAGCTTTTAGCCTTTTCCCTGCTCTAATTCACTTATAATTGACTGAGGCCTAGTCCACACTAGGATTGAAATGGTACGAGGTTTTCACGGTGCGATAACCATCGAAGAAAATATCACGGTTTCACTGTATTACATCAATAATAATAATAATAATCCGTTACAATGGACCCGTCAATGATGGTCATCAATTTTCATACCGCTTCAGCCCTAGTCCATACTAACACTGGTACATTTTTTTTTAAAGCACTGTTTGTTTGGCCACAATAATATTTTCAGTTGTACATTTTAAGTAGGGTATGACATGTCAGGCATGTGCACTGGTTGTTTGACCCTTGACCATGATGTTATTTTGTACTTGACGGTCATATATCTGGTCTCCAAATGCTTCACCATACTGCAATGTGAAAACATCATATATACACACACACACACACACACACACAACTGTGCAAAATCTTTAGGCACCATCTTTTTATTTATTTTTTTAGTGCAATCTTTGTTATAGATTTTTATTTATTAATAAATATTTTTATTTATTTTATAGATATTTTTATCTAAATATTAATATATTAAAATATTAATATAGATATTTTTATTTATGTTATAGATTTTTATTTATTAATAAATTTATTTTATTAAATGGACATGAAATTGTTTTAACCTCAAATTCACCCTTGGTGGTGTGGACCAAGGACCATTAATTAGCTGATTGATTGGACCAGGATGTATTAGGCCAGTGCTACTCCAAGCTCAGGGTTGGGAAGCATTGTGCTAAATAGAGCCACCATGACCATTGCTTGATTGTGAATGGTTTTTTTTTTTTTTTTTTTCCCCCCTGTGTTTGCATGTGGGACTGTAGAGGACATTTGCACTCCAATCATTCCAACCATCAAGGGCATTCCCAAAGAGCCTGGTTATGCCAAGCTAAAAAAAAAAAACCCCATTGTTTCAGGGCTGTGCTCAGCTGGCTAGATGACTCCCTCAAGCTTGGAAGTGCCTTAAAATTGTACAATTCATCTGATGCCACTGAACTCCTTAGATGTTTAGTTACTCAACACTGAAGAAACCGGTTATGTCACATGTACATGACAGTAGAGGGAAATTCCTTTCCTTCACATATCCTAGCTTCTAAGGATACTGTGGTCAGTGCACAGGGTCAGCAATGATGCAGGATCTCAGTAGCAGGGACAGTTAAAAGCCTTGCTCAAGGGCCCAACACTGGCAGCTTGGTGGTGCTGAGGCTGTTAAGTAACAATATGGTTAAATTTACAATATGGTTTACCCATTTGTGGTTGCCAAAAAGTTCGAAGCACAGAATTATCTCGAATGTCTTTTGTATGCTGTAGCATTGCATTTTACTTTCACTGGAACCAAAAGGCCCAAACCTGTACCTGCATGGCAATGCCCCTGTGCACAAAGGCGTGAAGACATGGTTTGCTTAAGTTGGAGTGGAGGAACTCGAGTGGCCTGCACCAGAGTCCTGACCTCAATCCCACTAAACACTTTTGGAGTGAACTGGAACATCAATTATATGAGAGGCCTCCTCACCAAACATCTGCAGTCTGAATGGTTAAATCCCTACAGCCAAGCTCTAACATCTAGTGCAAAGCCTTCCCAGAACAGTGGAGGTTATTATAGGGCGGCTGTGGCTCAGTCGGTAGAGCGGGTTGTCCATTAATCCACTAATCGTGGGGTTGTTGTGGTTGGTGGTTCGAATCCCGGCCCGGGTGATCCCATGCCGAAGTGTCCTTGGGCAAGACACTGAACCCTAAGTTGCCCCCAATGGCAAGCTAGCACCTTGCATGGCAGCTCTGCTACCATTGGTGTGTGTGTGCTCTCATTTGTTTATCCGCTTTTTTGGATAAAAGCGTCTGCTAAATGAATAAATGTAAATGTAAACAGCAATGGGGCAGACTAAATCTGGAATGGGATGTTAAGCACATATGGGTGTGATTGTCCAGTGTCTAAATACTTTTGGCCGTATAGTGTACCTTGGCTTTTGTTTATTAGCATTTTCAGGGCTAGTAGCCCAGTGTCTAGGACCAGCAGAGGTTATATCCAGTCTACTGGGGCTGATTTGTATTTGTAGCACAACACACCTCAATACTGTGACTATCGCTACTCACTATCGCAAATCTACTAGTTCCCAATCCCACCACACACAATTTATTTTTCACTAGAGAATGGTTTTTACACAAATACCACCACAAAGCTGTCTTGCTATAAATAAACGCATCAAGAGAAAATCAAAATGCTAGGCAGGCTTTATTGGAAGAAGATAACGAAACGATAATTTTTTTTTTTTTTTTTTTTTTTTTTAAGTCTGTTTTAATGCACGTGAGTTAACGAAGTGCTCATACGATTTTAGGTGGTGCAGTGAGGTGTGCTTGCTAATAAATTGATGTTTTGTCCACCCCTGTGTTTGTGATGTTGGAACACAATAGGATTTCATGGAGGGCTGGATTGTTTCTGAAATGCTAACTTTGATTAAATCAGTTGGTAAACTGCCTTTCGATTAGGTAGTAATGGTTTAATTGTGCTGGGAATTTTGATTTAGAGTCAGTCACCTGTCTCTTGTTACAGCTCTTCTGTTCAATCTAATTCCAGCACTTTGCCAATTAGATTGTGTTGTACTGTGTGACCTTGAAAAGATTGTCTGTGTGTGTGTGAGTCTGTGTGTGTCTGCATGTATCTGTGTGTAACTTTTATTCTCAGTTTTTGTGCAGTTGTTCTTGTTTGACTGGCTCAGATGGAATGTAAAAGAAAAGAAGTCATCTCTTTGATTCGGTGGAGAATGACTCTCAGGTTTTAGTTACTAGAATAATGAGATCTGAAGAGATTTGTATGTTCAACACATGAGCTGAATGAGGTAGGAGTCTGAAATCCGACACTCCTGTTCTACAGGATTTATTATTAATAATTAGTTGTTAAGATAATGTGTTTAGGCTTCCCAATGAAGAAGCCCTTGTTACGACTGAGCAGAATCATGGGTGACGTGGCAAAGCATACACTGAGTAACCAGAATATAAATATATGACCACTATGCTTGAAGCGCTGCACGGTTCACAGCCCGATCTTACTCCTCCACTGCAGCTATGTAATTCACGAGGCTAGGCCGAGTCGGTGCCAAGACATTCTATTCCCTCTGCCGAGTGCTGGTATAGTGTCTCCAGTTCTTTTTATAACCATTGATGAAACTTGCATGTGTAGCACACCCGGTTGGGGAAGGATTACATTTTCGCTCTGATTAAAAGGGTTGTCCTGATTTGGAATCGGTGCTGGGATGCTTTGATGCCAGACGTCTGGGATGATGGATGGTCCGCGCTTTTGATGAGTAGCATCTTGATGTAATAAGGGTTCTAGGCTGAGTGACCTGCTGTGTGCTGTCTGCCACAGCTGACTTGACATGCGTTATATAATTTTCTGTTTCTATGAAATGAGCCTTTTGCGTATTTGGCTGATATTTGTTTCTTTGTATCTGTTTCAAGGGTGTAACCATGGTATGGACATTGTGAGGGGGGTCCAGCGAACTCAGCGGAAGGACATGCAAGTGAATGTAACGTTAATAGTCAAAAACTGGAGCTGACCTTAGCCTAGCCTACTTGGTGGGTGTGCAAATATCAAGTTAATTGATGTTCTTAAGAACAAACCAAGCCATGGTATAATGCCTTTTATACTAAGCTAAGGTTTATTAAATTTGATGCCTACTATTTAGGTATCTAGTTACTTGCTCTCTGGGGGGAAAAAAAGCTCGTATTTTCTGCTGCAGGTTTCTACGCTTGTCTGCTGTCTCCATTTCTTACAGTCTGAGCGCCTAAAATATATCAACAAACTTGTGTTGAGTATGGGCGCAACCAAGTGGTTGGGGGGAATACAACTGGAGGGGGGAATACACAACTATTCTCCTTAACACATGGAAATGTATTAAAAAGGAATAGACATAAATAAATAGAATAGATGAAGAAAAGACGGATCCCACCAAAGAATGCGTGGTTTCACCCGTGATCTGTTTTGTGTTGACATGGTGAACACTGTTAACCCGTGTTTTAGAAACTGTTGTTTGTTGGGTTTTTTTTTGTCTTTTTAAAAAAAAAAACACAAACTACTTTTTACATGAGCTAACTTTCAGCCCTTCACTCTTTTAGGTAAGGGCGTGTCCCAACGCTCTTCGCGCCGGGATTGATTGGCTGGTGGGCGTGGCCGGCGGGCTGGCTCCTCCCCCTCCTGGCGGCAGTGTGCGCTCCCAGCCGCCGCCCCCTTGTGCCCCGCGCTCGCCTGGCTTGCGTGCCCGAGCCCATGCCCCCAGCACCACGCGGCTGGTCAGCGCCATGTGCGTCCCGCACACCATGGAGACGGGCAAACACCACAATGCATCGGACACAGGCCAGGGTCAGGGGCGTGGACATGGCGGGCGCGGTGGAGGGGTGCCACTCGAGCCCTTTGTCCACCAGGTGGGCGGCCATACCAGCATGATGCGCTACGATGATCACACCGTCTGCAAGCCACTCATCAGTCGCGAGCAGCGCTTTTATGAGTCTCTCCCACCTGAGATGAAGGAGTTTACACCAGAATACAAAGGTAATAGTTTCGATGTACAGTTATTTATGTATCATATGTTTTTGCATGCAGCCAAGTTAAAATTCAGTCCAAAAAAAAAATGCATCACAACCTCGTCACTCCTCGTATACTCCCAGCCAGTCCGGGTACAAACAGCTTCCTATTAAACAAGATGTTCAACAGGCAGACGGGATCAAGGGCAGTTTTGCTGCCGTAAACGTAAAGGAAACAGACAAAGCCATTAATCCTGATTTCGGACCGCTTCCTCATTATGATTTGTTAAGGCTGATGCTGCTCTGCTTTAGCAACCACAGCAAACAGAGCTCAGGGGCCAGGTGCACTACACGGAGATGTTTTGACATTCAGCATCGCAGCGGCTGAGACGAAGCAGCACACGACGACTGATTAATCCGAGCGCAATTCATCAAAGTTAACAGTCAGACTTATCCGCGGCTTACGTAACCTAGCGTGTTACAAAGATGTTCATGTGACTGCGGAGCATCGTTTTATCTAATAAAAGATTTTTAAAAATTTGTCTCTTAGAGGTGAACATTTTTCCACATGGCTGCATGAGTACTGTGTATGCTCACCATGTGAAGTGTAACCACGTCGACGATGTTCATGTGCACGTGAAATTACATTTTAGATTCTGAATACCATGTTTGTCTCCATATAGGCGTCGGAATAATAATCAATTTGTATAGCGCTTTTTTACAATGGTACATTGTCTCAAAGCAGCTTTACAGAAATATCATTTTTACATTTACAAGCAACTTACTAATGAGATCACATTCACACACCAATGGTAGCAGAGCTGCCAGCTTGCCATTGGGGGCAACTTAGGGTTCAGTGTCTTGCCCAAGGACACTTCGGCATGGGATCACCCGGGCCGGGACTCGAACCTCCAACCCCACGGTTAGTGGATTAGTGGACAACCCGCTCTACCAACTGAGCCACAGCTGCCCTAATACTCAGGAATACTCCTGTTTACACGGTTGGTTAAGTATGCCAATCTACACATGCGCTTTTCCTTTCTCACTGTTATTTCTCAGGGGATTCAAGATGCTATCCATTCGTTCCTACTCACAATTCCTTGCAGACTGAGCATGTGCTTACAGTATTTCACAAAAGTGAGTACACCCCTCACATTTTTATAAATATTTGATATCTTTTCATGTGACAACACTGAAGAAATGACACTTTGCTACAATGTAAAGTAGTGAGTGTACAGCTTGTGTAAATTTACTGAAAAGATATCATCAAATATTTACACAAATGTGAGGCTTGTACTCGCTTTTGTGAGATACTGTATATGTCCTTTCAGTGGATTTTCTGAATAAGGCATTTACGTGCAACAAATTTGATTAAAACGGGCGTATTCCAGGTTTGGGAATCCATAATATTGTCTTCATCTGAATCAGGAAATTGGATTGCGGTGTTTACACGACTCTGTATTAATTAGAATATCACCTAATTACGATTTAATATCGGAGTATTAATGTGCATGTAAACAGTCATTGTTGAACATGTATAGAGCACTACATGGTTAAGAGGACCATATCATTTAGGATTGACCAGAAATAGTTTACAAGATCACTTCTATTATATTTAAGGAGAAAAATCGATACATTTTCACGTAAAAACTGGGTATCCCATATGTAACATGTATTTAGATCTATTAGCCTAGATGTAGATACTATATTAGCATTTGATACTGGTCGTCTAGACAAAAAAATTGGTTTAACCATCTAAACTTGAGCTATAGGATTTTTAAGCATTAAAGTGTGTATTTTTAAAAATGACAAGTTATGATAAAAACGTAAATTATTTGATCACAGCTGTACTGTGATGTGACATTTAATAAAAACAAACAAAAAAAACAGCAACAAAAGAAACCGTGCTTTACATTTGACCCCGCCAGTTTTTTTGATTTGTTTCAAACTCACTTCTTCACACTGATAATAGTTTATGTTCAAACTAAATCCAGGCCGTTACCTTCTGCACCTGGATTCGTTGTGTTATTGTTTGTGTAAACCTCCTCAATGCCTTGTTGTGACCTTGCTCACAGCTCGTCTCTCAAAGCCCATTTAGCACCTGGCTTGTGTCCCCCCCCCCCTCCACCCTGCTGTTACCTCGTTAGATACACAACATGCCTTCCTCATGAAGTAACTCTCACCTCGTTCACTGATTGGAGTAAAGAAACGCAATCATCTTAAACTCCTGGCACCTATTTCAGTCCATGCTTGAGTAAGGCTGCAGCTCACACTTTTTTCCATTCGTGAGAATTCGTCCCTCGCAGTAGATGGCCACACAGCCGATTTAAAAATAGGGCCGGCTCTGGGGGTGGAGCTACAGGCTCAACATTGTTTATGCATGATAGAATGTGTGGAAGAATTGCCTGCAAACCTTAGAGGTACATGTAAAATGGTGTAACGAGCTATAAATAGATACACAGAGGTTGTGGTTTGTGGAGGGGCGACAGTGGTGTGAACAATAGACTCCAGTCGGATGACCGGGACAGCCATACTCATTACTTCTTCTGCTTTAGATCATAAGGGACCATTGAATTTTCTACTATGCAATACATTTCGATTCAGTTTAGTAGATTAGTAGCTTCAGATTGATTTGTGACCAACATTAATTTGCAAATGGTGATGACCGACAGAAAGACAATATTAAAAGTGTCAGAGTTGCAGGCAAATTATCTTGCTAGTCTATTATTTAAACATTAGATTAACCTTTTTTTACACCAATTATTTGTCCATTTTTCCCTAGTAAATGTTTTCAATGCATCACGTAAGTTTTGCATCATTTGGTGGCTTAGTGGTTAAAGGCTCTGGGTTATTGGTCAGTAGTTCAAGCCTCAGCACTGCAAAGCTACCACTGTTGGGCGCTTGGGCAAGGCCCTTAACCCACAATTGCTCAGTTGTATAAGTGAGATATATGTAAGTCGCTGTGGATAAGGGCATCTGCCAAAAATGCCATAAAATATAAAAATTTGTTGCCTTTTTAATCAGTGTTTCAATCCAGATCGTTTGCTCGTTACACCCCTATAAGAACTCTGCACATAATCTGTTGAAAGCAAAAAAGCTTTGTAGCTTAAACCACGATTTCGGGAGATGTTCTACATAACTCATTTTTTAAACGATGTCTGTTTGAGCTTCGCCGTGTCTCGGAAGGGGGTAGATGTTGATGCTTTTTGATTTAGTTTGGGCTCTGCTGGTCTTCTTTAAGAAGCATCTAATCAAGCAGTCAGTTTTGTGTGGGTAATTTTTTGAGTATCAACCTTGTGTTATGTAGCCAAAGGGAAAAAAACGGTCTACGGATATTTTGGCCTAGTTATTACCGTATTTTCTGCACCATAAGGCGCACCGGATTATACGGCGCAGTCTCAATTACGGGGTCTACTTCTGTACTTGACCAATGCATAAGGCGCACAGTGTTATAAGGCGCGTGCTAAAACATACGGTTGTTAAGCCTCGGCCAGCAGATGGCACCCCAGCATGAACTAACTCTAGACACGTGACCTATTGTATTGGATTCGGTGATGATTTCCCAGCTGTGTTGTGTTTGGTTTGATTATGTTGGGTATTTAAACCACTCGGGGCTAAGAGCACATTGCGCGTTATTGTTCTTTGTTTGAAGGTCTGTCTGAGTGCCGAATGCTTGTTTGTTTGAAGCCAGTATGGTTAGCCTTCGCCGAAGCCAGTATGGTTAGCCTTAGCCGGGGATGCTAAGCGGTGCTTGTTTGTTTTTGTTCTTGAATAAAGACGGTTCTCCTGCACTTACTTATTGCCTCCAACTTCGTGACAATGGTCTACAAAAAAAAGGTAACGGAAGCAAAATAGTGAGTTAAGTTGAACTTTATTCAACAAATGCAGCATACCGGTAGTATACCTACCGGAGGCGTGGCGGAGGCAAGCGTACACTGTACGTATTAAGTAATGTTCTCTGATTGGTTTGAGAGGACGTACTATGTCCCTGTGTCAGCGGGAAATGGTCCGACAGTCAATCAAGCGGAGCGTCTACCAAAGTCGCACAACATTTTTACAGATTTTGGAACTCAGTCCAATATTTAAGGCTTTTAGGTGCGCCTTATAGTGCGGAATATACGGTACTCTGTTTATGGCCGCTGTATATAGAACAGAATTGTGCACTAACCTATATTGCTTAAAGCGTCCACAAGAGGTGATGAAAACTCCGAAATTATTCAGCGCTTCAAAGCAAGAATTCGAACTGTGTGTTTCATCCATTTGTTTTTGTAACATGGAAAGGCTTGGAACTTTGATCCCCCCATAGTGCTTAAAATAACCATCTGAGTGGAAGTTAAAGTTGTGTTTTAGGAAAAAACAGTGCCAGGGACTTGTGTCTTTATGGCCTCTGAGAAACAAGCCCATATTAAACCCTTAAGGCCCATTAAACTGAACCCTTCCCGTATTAGCACAGTGCTACGGGAGCTTTATTTCATTGGCTCATAAACAGATTCATTCGCTAGTGTAACATACGCGCACACACACAAACACGCACTGTCCCTGATATAGTCTGCTCATCTCTGACATCAGCACTGTCTTCATTCATTAGCTCCTGTAACTGTGATGACATCACCAAGGAGGGATCACTGAGATAAAAAGGCCACCCGGTGATGCATGGTCTGTTCCCTCGTAGCACCTTCTGTTCTTTCTCGCCCTCTGGCTCGCTCCCTCCCTATCGCACTACACACCCGGGCTTCTCTCCTTTCCGTCTGCTGACGCAACCTACTTTACAGCGCAATCAGTCACACTGACATCCTCCCAACGTAGGCTTTCTTTCTGAAACCCATACGATTTGTTAGGTCTTGTTACTTGGGTAAATATTTAGAATTTCTGTCATCACCATGGGAAATGCCCAACCACTTAGTTTTCGAACACTTTACCAAGGTTCTCGGTTTTCTTTTTGGTGTTGTCCAGCCACGGATTAATAAAATGGTCAGCGTATTTAATTTTATTTTGGGCCATGATCTCCAGAACACGGCAATTTAAACAGAAAGCAATGCATCAGCACCCCCCCCCCCCCCC
>JAFFST010055726.1:12576-47481 GCA_022414735.1 Noturus placidus
CACACACACACACACACTTTATTTTATCCAGTACATCACTATTGTATTGTATTCAATTCTCTTTTTTAATTTTTTGCTAGTTATTTATTTTTACTAAAATCATACAATTGTGGAGGTTAGGATTGAATAATTGCTGTTGCTTTAAGGTCATATGTGTAAGGTTTGATATTTTTGAAATTTATTGATTTCATGCAGGTGTGGTCCTGGTGTGTTTCGAGGGTGACCTGGACGGCTACATCAACCTAGTGGCGTACCCTTACGTGGAGAGCGAAGGCCTGGACCACGAAGAGCTGCCTGAGAGGGACCAACCGCGGCGGAAACACTCACGCCGCAGCCTGCATCGCTCCAGCAGTGACCATAAAGAGGAAAGAGTGGCCAACGAAAGCGAAAGTAACGACAAGTAAGCCTTTATATTGTCATTAAAAGCCTGAATATGGGCTGAATATGGGGACAGTTCAAACATGCCATTGTTGTGGTGATGTGATTTTTTTAAATTTTTATTTATTTATTTTTTTTTCCCATTTTTTTTTTTCTTTATAACTGAACCCTTCACTGCCTCTTATTGATTAGTGCAGCCAGAGCAGGGCTGAGCAGTACAAAATGTGTACTGTAAATCGATATTTGAACATGTGAACATGCACAGAGCCGAGACTGTTCCTTCAAAACGGTATTAACTTAGAGTATAGTGCACAGAGAAGCCACTTTAAAGAAGAAATAAGCATTGTATGCAGTCACTGCTAATAATAATTGATTACTTCATACCGCGTATGCTAAGTGGTTATATTATACCTACACAAGCCTCTTGTTCTACGTAGTTAGTTACCTTAGGCGGTTAGTTTTGTGATATAATATGGATCAAGTACGATCACACTAATGTAACACAAAACCAAATCATTATGTTCCCCATGTTCAGTCTGATTTTTGACCTTTTGCAGTAGGCTTGTGATATTTGTTTTGTAATGATTTGATCGTCCAAAACCATTTAGCTGTGTATTTAATCACTTTATAATTATCACCTTTTATTAATGTTATTTGTAAAGTGGTACATTTGACACTTTAACAGCCTAAAATGATTAAAATAGGCTTATAGTAGAGTGGTTTTTGACCTTTTTCTGCAGAATATTTTTTCAGTGGCAGCCCTAATAAATACACTTAATTGTATATACAGTTCCCTCCACTAATATATAATAATAATAATAATAATAATAATATTCCACTAAGGGAATTTGGTCCATGTGTTACCTCTGCGAAGCAGGAAGTCATGGTTGAACACTTTCCTGTTCCTAGACATCCAGATGTACTAAACTTTCTTTTGGGAATACACTTATAATTCTCTCATGAATTCAAATGGGTGCCAATAATTGTGGCGCACATATTTAAATATAAATAAATAATTTATACACATTTTATTTATATATAATATTATTTATTTTAGTTTAATGAACTCTCAACATTCTCAGACCTTGACAGAGAGCAAGGGCACCCGAGTCGAGAGCTTGTGAGACGCGGAAGGGGCGGGGCTTCCAAGCGGTGCAGTTAATATTGGAGAGTTCAAAACGGTATACCAGAAAAACTGCTGTTTCGCCCTATGAATGAACTTGTGATGTTAAATTACAGAGCTCCAACACCAAACGACTAAATATTGTCAGGACTGGTAATGTAATATAATCAGTGTAGATGCCACTGGATATCATGGCAGGCTAATATGGCGTAAAGACAATTAAAATCATACAATCCTACTCTATAATAAAAGTACAGACTTTGCTACAAGCATGCATGCGTTATGGACCATGTCGGATATAGATCTGTAAACATGAAATTCAACAAATTGAAGAATATCACTACTAGGACATACATTTACAGATTTATACTGAGCAACTGAAAGTGACGCATAATGTAGGTGTTTGCCTTTTAATACATAATGCACTGTATTTTGTAAACGTATATGGACACCTGAACATCACATCCATTTGGGCTTTTTGATCATCCCATCATTCCAGATTTAGTTCCCTCTTCTGTTATCATAACCTCCACTCTTCTGGGAAGGCTCTCCACCAGATTCTGGAGTATGGCTCTGGGGATTTGTGCTCGTTCAGCTAAAAGAGCATTTTTGAGATCCGACGCTGATGTTTGGTGAAGGGGCCTGGGGTGCAGTCGGTCACTAAGGCAATGTGATGTATCTAGTGACACAGTTAGTTGGTGTTCCAACCTACTGCCTACAGCAAACTTGTGCTGTGACTAACAATGTTTTTCTCGTTTTTTTATGCGGGTCAGTCTGCAAGAGCTGAAGAGTCCACGCCTGGACTTGCAGATCTACTCTGACGTACCCTTCCAAATGCTGGATGGCAACAGCGGCTTGAGCTCAGAAAAGATCAGCCACAACCCCTGGAGCCTGCGCTGCCACAAACAGCAGCTCAGCCGCATGCGCTCCGAATCCAAGGAGAGGAAGCTCTACAGTATCCTGCTTTGCTGTGTGCTTTAACACAGTGTCATTCTTCTTATTCCATGGCAAAAATATCTGATCACGTGTTCAACCAAGCCGTCGTAATGTCAGGACTATGAGGAAAGCATTGTTTTGTCACCATGACAATGGCTGGAAGGAGGCTGTTTACCTGACTGCTTTTAAAATAAGACGTGAACCCTGTTAGGGTGCTATTTTAATGCAGATAAACTTTGCGACACTTTTAAATAAAAACATCTCTTGCGCATTGTTGGCTTTGTACCATTCATAGATGCTGAAAGATTTAACTTTGGCTCAGGAAACCAAAAGCACTTGTAAAATAACTTGGTAAATACACGGTTGTTTTGTTTGTTTTTGTTTTACGCCACTCGGTAGTAAACTCTCACCGCTGATTACATAAGTGTGACTCTGAACACAGCTGGCTATAAGAGCCACTTCTTAAAAGGGTTCAATGGTTCCCTGACTCATTGCTGCGTTGGTGGGGAGGAGGGGGTGAGGACAGACAGCTGAAGGTGAAACTTTTGTTTGGATGGGCTTGTTTTCATGCTGAAGCAGGTCACGGTAGTTTCCATAACAAACTATGTTCAAGAGCTTGAAATCTGGGTAAAGATGGTGAAAGATTTGTTCTGTGTTTTTGTTTTTCTTTTCTTTTTTTTTTTCCTTGGAAGAATCTTGCCCTCATGTCCCACTGAATGTATTCACAAAGAAAATGGGACTGGGGGAGGGGGGTAAAAAAAACAAAGTTCAGCTCTCTGTCAGCAAAGTTGGCTGCGAGCTCGGGGAATCAGAGTTCAAGTGTTCCTGGTGGTCTCCCATCATTGTCTAGTCGACTTTAGTCCTTGAAGCTAATGTAATTTCTTACGCAGCTTCAGAAACTAGAGACCGTTCCAGATTAGATTTTTCCACTCGGCTCATTCATTTCTGTCTTGTTTAGATTTTGCTAGTGCTGAAAAGAGTGGATCAACCCAAGTAATCACTCTGTGTTTTGCTAATTTCCGGTGCTTAGTCTGTAGGCGCCACTTTATAAATTTATTCCGAGTGCCCCAGAAATCTGAAATAATAGACATGCTGTCCAAAATGGGCGTCAGGTTGTTCTCTTTTCTAAATGAAGCTCTAGGCTATCGGAGCAGTGGGTTAGTAACGGATTAGCAAAGATCTGTGGCACGTTTAGAATCGAGGTCAAGTTTCTCTGTAATGCCTCCATACATGCTAAAAGTTCTACTAAAGCCAGTTTTATATCCCAAGCTGAGTGAAATTCAAATCCAAATAAATATTCTAGCAACATTTGATTGTGGTGTTTGTGATAATTTAGTATGGGGGTGATCTTTTGTGCCCAGGTGCAATGCGGAGTTTTTAAAACCCTGACGCCGATCGTCTTCCTATAACGGCATGTTCAAAAGTGTTTTATTTTTCTTATACCACAGCAATTTTTATTTATTAACGAATACACACAGCACCATCACTGGAGACGTTATCAGCAATAATGCTGATTAAACATCTCGCAGAAAAGCAATTAGAATTTATTTTTTGTTTACGTGGGGTGTGCTCCATATCCCTGTGTGGGTTGTTACTATAGAAACCACCTCAAGAAAATTAATGAACGTTATCAGGAGAAGCTAAACATATTACATTTGAATAGTAGTTTAAAAAAAAAAAAAGAGTGAAAAATGCAGATTAAACTGTAGCAGGTACTGAACATTTCAGATCGTGAATGTTGTCATTCCTTGCTTTAAATATGCAGACAAAACGGAGTGGGATGTCTTGTTCAGGGGTGTCCAATCTTATCCGTAAAGGGCCGGTATGGGTGCAGGTTTTCATTCCAACCCAGCAGGAGCCACACCTGATTCCACCTGTTTAATCAGTTGATTTTGGCTTTCAATAGACTCTGGTGTGGCTTGGCGGTTGGAATGAAAACCTGCACCCACACCGGCCCTTTCTCGATAAGATTGGACACCCCTCATCTGGTTAGTACTTTTATGGACTCCTTCATTAGAAGTGTTCCTTGACTGAGATTCTCTTCAGAATTTCTACTCCTCGAGAACGTAGTACACCACTTCAGCTGCCCCTGCATCCTGGACCTGAAGATGGGCACACGGCAGCACGGCGACGACGCCTCCGAGGAGAAGGCCGCCCGTCAGATGAAGAAGTGCGAGCAGAGCACATCTGCCACTCTGGGCGTGCGCGTGTGCGGGATGCAGGTAAAAACGACAGTATGCACACCGTTTACGTTAGTTCGCGCAATGTTTTTGCTGGTTTGTTTTTTTTTTGCGAACACGCCTTTTAGCTTGTTTGCCAGCTTGTGTAAATAGTGTAGATGCCCTAGCAGCATTTTAGATCTGTGCATGTCTTCACATGACACAGTTCTAATTTAAAAGCAATAGGAAAATTTGGCCCGAGTACTTGGCTCATTATTAAAGGTACAGGGTGTTCGTTCTCTCTGTTCCAGCAGCAGGTACACCCGAACGGATAAACTAGTCAAACAATCATCTAACGTGTGACTGTTTTTGTTTACTCTGTGTATTTTGTCATCTAATCGGTATGGTTTGTTCTCCATCCTGTCAAAAAAAAATAAAAGTTTTGCACAAACCAAAACTTCACTCCAGGTTTAAAGAAAACAAACAAACAAACAAAAAAATAATCACGGATCATGCAGAGGGTTGAGAAGAAACTCGCGTGCATCTGCTGTTAGTCTCAATTGACTTTCACAAGTTCTCCGATTTGATAAGGAAAAATTGGCTATGATCTACCGTCTGTTATCTTCCCACCAAATTAGAGAATATCTGTTCAGCAAAGAAAGTAAAAAAAAGCTACATTTCCATCAGTCTTGAGTTCAATTTAGTCTTGTTGCTAATACTGTCATGCTCCATCTATGGATCGGCTGTGGCCCCAGGCTATCGCAGTGAACTGACTTATTTCACGTCTAATATTGGGTGGGTTTTTAAAAAAGCAAAACCTATTTATTTATTAATTTTTTTTAAATGCGTCTGAGCTTTGAACAACACTGGCTTGATTATTACAAGATTGTTGCGAACATCAGAGTATATTTAAAAATAAATAAATAAATAATAAAACTATATATAAAAAATATTTTTTAACAAAAGATATTCCACACCGCAGCTTTAATCTGTCCGCAGTTAAAAATGAGCTATTTGCAAAAAGTGTGTTCAGAACTTTAGAGTGTCTATTGTGGTTTTGTTCATGTTTGCACTATTATTTTTTCAGGCACTCTCTAGGTTGCGGCACGGAGAAATTACATCCTGTTTAATGTGCACACGTGGTGTTTTAACGTTCTAGCCCGCTGCCTTGTTTGAGTACACTCTGCTACTTCGGTCAGGCTTCAGAGCAGGAAGTGGCTTTCATTAATGGCTTTCCTGCTTTCTAATTCTAGAGCCTTGACAAGGGGCTGTGAAGTGAGGAATGAGGCTGTTTGGCTGAGTGAAGTGGCTCCCGTTATAGCTGTCCACTTCTTCTATCTAGCTGGGAGTAACTGTTTTCATCTGACTGTTACGGCGTCGATCTATGATCGCACTATTCGCATTGAAACACCTGAAACAAAAACAACCGGAGCGAACGAATGCCCTGCTTTGTGTCACCGAGTCGATTGATTGAACCGTGTACACTGCCGTGGCATCGGTAAGCTGAATTCGACCTCCATGAGGACCGGGTCGTGATTTATTGCTGGGACCATCATCCCTATAAATCAGGCAGCCGTCAATTAGAGCTGTGAGGAGGAATGTCACAGTTTAAATACTGTTCATATATTTGAATTATTTGTGTTTTGAGGGAAAATATAAGGTCTAAAATATCTAAGAACTAAAATAATTGTTTTAGTTCATAGATATAGTTGTATAGGGCTTTTTTAATGTAGGAAAAAAGTGAATAAATAAATACATGCGATATTGTCCTAACGCTGATGCAGATGGTTGGCCTCAGCTACGCTTATTGGAGTCTCTCGTGTTCAGTGGATGAAATGGGCATAGTACTGTATAATGCACTACGTGGGATTCACCGTGCTGTGCTACGCAATATCCTACATGATATCTCGCATACGTCCTGCAATATCCTACATACATCCAGCATTGTGTTCGGGTCCTAATTCTGTTTTAAAGGGGATTAAATAAGATTATTCCTGCGTAAGCATGGGAAGAAATGCAGAATGTAGCTCTATCATCTGCAAGAACTTTGGGTGAATAAATAAACGGCGCGTGTTAAACAAACACACCTGAACCACTGATGTCCAAGATAAACATACGATATGATTTCCTTGTTATCGTTCTTCGCTTCAGAAAGCGATACACATTTCACCGGCTGTTTTTGTTTTATTCAGTGTAAATCGCTTAGTGTAGTGCAACTGCTAGTTAAACCTGTGTATCCTGTTAGTGGCATCATAAAATGTGCAAACAAGGGCATTTAATATTTGAACATGAACGAAATAGAGTGAATTCATGTATTTGAGAACTGGAGCCTTATTCGGGTTTGTTTTCCTTTTCCTTTTTCTTTTTTGACACAGGTGTTCCAGATGGACACGGGCCACTACCTGTGCCGCAACAAGTACTACGGCCGAGGTCTGTCGATCGAGGGCTTCCGCCACGCGCTCTACCAATTCATGCACAACGGTGCTGAGCTGCGCCGGGACCTTTTCGAGCCCATCTTGAGCAAGCTGCACAGCCTCAAAGCCGTGCTCGAGCGGCAGGCCTCCTACCGGTTCTACTCCAGCTCTCTGCTTATCATCTACGAAGGCAGGGAACCCGAGCGGGCCGAGGCTTCCTCCGAGAAGGAAATCGCCGTTGGCTGCCAGTCTCCTCTGCCCCTGGACCCGCCACCTGCCCCAAGCATCGACGTGCGTATGATAGACTTTGCCCACAGCACCTTCAAAGGCTTCCGGGACGACCAGATGGTGCACGACGGGCCCGACCGGGGCTACGTGTTCGGACTCGAGAGCCTCGTCAACATCCTTGAAACGATCCGTGCAGAGAACCAGTAACTGAAATGGATCTTTCACTTCTGTGGTTTTTTTTGCATTTTTTTGGGTTATGAACCCACTTCCTCCCTCCATCCTCAATTATTTCTGTACTGTCTACATGGTGGCAGCGACAAAACTGACATTTCTGTGAACGGTGACTATTTGAGACGTGCTGCAAGAAGTGAGGCACGGCGTGTCACTCTGCGTCCTTCAGCCATCAGAACTCTGAGCACGAGGGTATGACCAAGCTTTTCGGGGGGGGATTGGAGGTGACCTCTGGCTGGGTCTTTACTCTTGCCCCCCTTCACAAACGGACAAAAATGGTAGGAATGGCTCCATGAAACAGGAGCTGGGATTATTTGCGTCCTGTGGATTCGTTGCCACCGTGTGGCCATTTGAGGTTTTGCAGTCAGCTAAGAGGAAACAGGCACAGCTCAGGGCAAGTCCAGAGTCAGGTCCTCTTTACGTTGTTGGGTAGGTGGAGGGAGTATGTACGTGTGTGTGTGTGGAGGATAGTAATGATTGGGGATTAAATCCTCACTGCAGTATTCCTACAGGGGCTCAGAAAAGGGAGCAGTTATGAAAGCTTTATTGTAAAATATAGGTGGAAGGCTTACCTTTCCTTTGATTAAAAAAAGAGGTGATTCCCACCTTGTACTATCAGTTACTATCCACAGCCAAGCTGTGCAAACAGAATCTATTTGAGGTCACATGCTTTTTAATATATATATATATATTTTTTTCATTTTAATCATTTCTGCAGTTATCCATTTCAGTTAGAGCCAACATTTTGCATTTTGTCATTTTTTTGGTCATTTTATTTTTTGCGTTTTTCTTTTCTTTTGTATGAAAGTCCTTTCTTTTACGGTTTATGGTAGTACTGCCAGTCCTAGGCTAGTCTGTGGGACAGTGTGCGTGTGTGTGTATCCATAGACACCCTCTATTTCTCTTATTTCTTGCAAATATGATTATGCCGAAAGAGCTCCTTCTTATTTTATTTGATTTGTTTTGCACTGTAGATTTGGATTATGCTCTGAAAGCATCTAGCATGGTTCTTCAAATCCCTGCTCCACCCTCACCTGCCGTTTTTATTCCTGGTTTTTAGGACTGTTTATAAACGACTCGCACATCCACACAGTAAACTTGTCCATCAGCACATGTAGCAACACAACTAGAGACTCCACCTTCTCTTCCCTCGTTCGTTTGTTTTGGGGTTTATTTTTTTTTTTTTTTTTTTTTTTTTTTAAATCGTCGCGTCCTCTCTCCCGTCACCACTCGCTTAGGGTGTAGTGTGTGTGTGTGTGTGTGTGTAGATGGAACTGTAGCCATCGTCGTTTTTGGTGATCAGTGGTTTCTTTTCCCTCTCTGGCACACCTCAGACTCGACTGTGTCTAGATCGTCGTCTCTGCATAATCAGATATGGCACGTCGTCCTGCACATGCATACTGTATTGATATTATCAGTGTAGTATTGCGGTACTGTTGTGACTCCCGAACCTTTTATTAGAGGTCTGTTTGTATTGTAATCTTGAATTGAGTGGTCGTCACTACTGAGTCTAGACTAGATTAGATTGTGTCTTGCGCTGGATGTCACAGGAACGGGTCACCGTTTCTGCTCCGTCCTCAAGAATGTACTCTGCACTCTTTGTCTCTTTTTCCACGCACATCACATCACCAATGTAAAGGGAAAATGCACACCTAAACTGTTTCATAATCATTCGTCCAAACGCAAAGCATAAGTACTGCGAGTGCGACCTACATATCTTCATATAACAGACCGTTTTGCTGTGCAGACACTTTTATCAAAGAGCAGTAAGAAAAAAACACCAGGATTTCCAGACAGGTCTGGATTTCTGTCCTGTTTGTGATCATGGTTAGAACATCTAGATCAGCTCTAGTACACGTACGTGTGTGGGTGTAAATACTTCCCCAGGGTTCATGTTTGTCCAGCCTTTCAGCGTTCGACAGCTGTCCAGGATATGAAGGTTTAAAAAGCGGTCACGAATCATTACCCTGCTGCCTCTGACGGGTGTGGTTCCAGGCTTCTTGAGAGTAACAAAAGTCTGTTCTGTGCCAGTGCAGGAGAGAGAAACGCTCACGCGACTTAGCAGAAAAACCGAAGTTGCTGTCTTTCATGTCAGGAAGAAATCAAAAACAGGTCTCCTCTGTGGCGGATGTTCTTAGCATCTCCATAGATGTGAGATTTGTACGAGTAGAGAAAGGAAAAAAGAAGATTCCCCCAAAAAAGTATCTATTCCTCCCTTTGTTGTTGTTGCATGGATGGATATTTTTTTAAGAAAAAAAATGACACCTTTGAATGTGAGTTATAAATCATTTATTTAAGAAAATTGTTGTTTTGTCTCATTTCTTTCATTGCAGTGATAAGCACGTGAAAACCAGTTAAAATAAATACTTTGTTTTGAAATACTGTGGCAAAACAATAAGCAGTGCCGACATGAAGGAACAGGAGTAGATTCCGACCGATAGCGGATTTTACCGATCAACAGTTTTAAAATTTATACCGAATGAAGACATTACATTCAAAGTAAAAAATTGCTGAATGTTTAAAACAAAAATCAGCAATGTGAATGTATATTAATGTGTTAACTGTTAATAAATATTCAGGTAAATAAAATTTTGGTTGAAACTGAACCACAAATTAACATTCGAAATAACAAATGGCCGTATCTCACCTGGTGTCCCACTGATCCTAAGCAGGGTTGAGCCTGGCCAGTAATGGATGGGAGACCTCTTGGGGAAAACTAAGGTTGCTGCTTGAAGTGGTATTAGTGACGCCAGCAGGGGGTGCTCACACTGTGGTCTGTGTGGATCCTAATGCCCCAGTAGTGTCACGGGACACTATACTGTAAAAACAGCACAGTTTTTCGCATGAGACGATAAATCCTGACTCTCTGTGGTCATTAAAAATTCCAGGTTGCTTATTGTAAAAGAGTAGGGGTACAGAATAACTGTAATTCCCCCATTGGCCATTCTCTGTCATGGCCCCCAAATAATCCCCGTCTCAATTGGCTACATCACTCTCCTCTCCACTAATAGCTGGTGTGTTGTTTGAGTTCTGGTCCATCCTCCAGGTGGATTCTACACACAAGTGGTGGATGAGGAGATTCCAAACCCCCATCCCCAATACGATGTAAGGTGCTTTGAGTGTCTAGAAAAGCACTGTACAAATGTAACTGTAAAAACAAAAACACTTCAAATAACAAAATTTGTCAGAGTTTTTATATCACCTCTAGAGACTGCTCTCGTGCTGTATAACGACAGCGAGACGCTTCCCAGCCGCAATCGGGACAGACTGTTGATGTGGGTTTTTGCCGATAACCGATTAGTTCAAGCAATAAGATATCGGTGACTGTTAATCTGCAAATCTGATCAATCGGTCGACCTCCAAATAGGAGAGACCGATAATTAAACCAACATGGAAAATGTTCCAGGAGGCTCTATTTACATCTAGTTCTACAAAATTTGCCATATTAGCTTTCTTTTAGCTCTTCTTTTTGAATTAGCTTAGTTTTTTTTTTTTTATGGAAACTCGAATTTTATTATGGAAGAGGATGGTAGCCCTAATGACACTCCATCTCTGGTTTAGGTACGTGCCCTAAAACTGTAAGAAATAAAACACGTGTATGCTGTTGTGGGGAAATAATCAGTGATGGGGTGACGTGATGCAACCTGATGCAAAGCAGAGGGTTTTTATCATACCTACATTTATTTTCCCAAGTGTTTTATTCCTCCTATACCACAGAGCTTTGCTGATGAATATTTATTTATATATATATGCATCAAGTGGGTGAGAATGACTGACTCAGATTGGATTAAATGCTTTTCGTAAAAAAAAAAAAAAAAAAAATTAATTGAATCATTTGACAAATGTATTGTATACAAAAGTTAATTGATATTTGTCACTTCCCTACTACATACAGTACAGTTGAGGTCAAAAGTTTACATATGCCTTTCAAAATGTGCAAAATAGTAATTATAAAAACAAGAGGGATCATAATTTTTTTTGTATATAATACTATTTCATATAACTGATGTTTACGTGTAGTCTGCAAGACACAATATTAACAGAATTTACACAGATAAACTAGTTCAAAAGTTTATAAACTCTTAATTCTTAATCCTGTGCTAAAATACAGAATTTGTAGAGAAAATCTTCCTGAAGGGATCACAGGAGCAGTGATTTTCTGTGAACAATCTTCCAGGATTGTTGCTATGACAACTGATAGCATGTGACATCAAATTCTTGGAGTTTTAAAGAAATATTATTATTGACAAAACATTTTTTTTAAATGTTAAGTCAAAATTCCATAAGAAATGCCTATGGGTAATTTGACCCACTTTATGAAGGTATGTGATGGTGATATGAATATTGCATTTTTCCCCAACCAGAAGACCTGACCCAGAGATCTGATAATGACACTGATGACTGTCAGAACAGGTTTCCTTCAGGGTTCAGGTTTACATGGGCGATCAAAATATTATATTTTAACTATTGATCAATTATTTCAAAATTCACACAAATTTGACCCGCTTTTTACACTTTAAGGTTACCTATTTTAATATACCAGTGTTTATTTATTTTTATTTGATTCTTTTTAATTGCTTTTAACATATCGATCATTTGTAAGTCGCTTTGGATAAAAGCGTCTGCTAAGTGAATAAATGTAAATGTTTAGGACGGAGCCGCTGTGTTTTTACTTCCTGGCCACGTTGCTCTGCTGTGATTGGTCAAGAAGAAGAACGAATGGGGCGCGGCCAAATCAGGGCAATGGATCATACCATTATGGAAAGGAGGAGGGGGTATGAATGGGTATGCATATTGTAAGCCCCCCCCCCTTCTTTCTTTTACTATTGTACGTTTCCTGTTAAATAAACAGGAGGTAATTACTTATGATATATTTTAAAATTACGTTAAAATTCCCCCGATAAGTCATAATTTACAAAGGGGATTTTGTTGTTGTTTTTAGTTATTTTAATGCAACATAAATCGATTTGCCAAGATACAAGATGATATTAACTTTATTAATCCTGAAGAATAATAGAAAACAATGAATACATTTGTGACGATGACCGTAAATACATTTGGAGACGTACTATCAGTAAAATAAAAATATTATTTAAAAACTCAGAATATATATATATATATATATATATATATATGTGCATATTGCGTATAAGTTTGTTAATATTTGATTAACAATACATATGAATAAATCACAAATTAGTGTTATGAATGAATGTGTTCCCTCTCAGATAATGGTACACTCCGACGACCTGCTACGAGGAAGTTGACGTCACGCGGCCACGCCCACTCCCCCTGTAACCAGCAAGAAACTCGAAACTCGGCGCTTATTCATTGAATAGAAACCTGTTTAACTTACTGTGGAGTAAACGTTGTCAGAAATACGGGTGTGTCCCAGGTCCTCCAGCTCATCTGCTCTGAATTACAGTGATAAAACTTCACAGGTGTCCATGAGGCTGAAGCTCTGACGAGGTCTACAAGTTTATCGAGCGGTAGCGTTACAGTGAGTGAGTGAGCTCTCTAATGGCTTCTTTATAACATACCTGCCGTTAATGAAATAATCAACCTGTCGTGCAAAACACAGAAAAAAAGAGTAATGCAATCCCAATACCTGTTTTTTGTTTTAAATAGCTAGACGCTTAGTTTAGCACTTTAGCATTGCAGGATGCTAAACAAGATTCCTTCAGACACTGACTATCAAAGTATTAAGTTACAGTTTACTCTTAATTTCATATCAAATGGAATTAACTTGTTAATTTGGTCTAGGTTTGTTCATTAATGACCAGCGAAACAGCCTTTTTAGACACTGTTTACGAAAGTCGTCGAAGGTTGAATCCCAAATTGAACCGTTTTTAAAGGGTAGTGCACTACGCAGCGCGCGTATGCCATTACGTCATATCCTGAGTAGGGCACTAATGTAGGGTGCACGACTCCATTTGGAATTCAACTACTGATTTATGAAAATCCTCATAGTACAAGTGTTTTTTTCCACATCCAGCACAGTTGTGTATATACTATCCACTTTATATCACTGTAAGCCTGTTATATTTCCACATGATGTCAATTTTCTTGTCTTTGTTGTCGTATTTTATAATGTTTTAACAACTATAATCGCAACAGCAGTCATATTCCTTATATACTCCTTGTGTAATTAATTCTTTGGTTTCTGATGAGCCGTTTCAGATGTTTTCTGAATGTATTAGCTAGTACAAAATGAGAAATTCTTAAGCGGTGTTTGCATTGTTCCTGGAGTCGTACTGGGATGTATGTAATGCTGACTCACCCTTATTTCTACATCACAGGTGCGGTTATACCTGTCGTACCTGATGCTGCCGTGTGTCTCGGCTCATTCAGACTGCAGTTGACCGCTACATTCTTTCCGATCCATCCGTCATGAAAGCTCTGATCCTTGTCGGGGGCTACGGCACAAGATTACGGCCTCTCACGCTCAGCGTGCCCAAGCCACTGGTGGAGTTCTGTAACAAACCCATCCTGCTTCATCAGGTGGAAGCCTTAGTCAAGGTCAGTGCAAGTCTAATAACACAGGACCGTGCTTCTTATCATATCTTACGGAGCCCTCAGCAAGTTGGATTTGGTGTGTTGGGAGTAAATTGTGCAGATCTGTGAGACTAGAATATTGACACGAGTTTTATGAGAACTATTGACCTGGTTTTTTCCTGATTCCTAGAGTCCTCAGGAAACCTGAATATAAATGGAGACAGTAATGCCGACTTGTATAGGAATGTTTACTTTGCACAACCTCTTTCTCTGGTTGATTCCTACATTATATTTACTAAGAGGTCAAACACTGCTCTGCTCTGGTCACGCGATCATAGTCATGTCTGCATGTTTGTCTGTTTTGTGTGTGTATAGGCGGGAGTCCGTCATGTCATTCTGGCCGTCAGCTACATGTCCGACCTTCTGGAAAGAGAGATGAAGACACAGGAACAGAGAGTAAGACACTTTGTATGATCAAGTTACGTGTGTGTGTGTGTGGGGGGGGGGGGGGGCTGCTTTAAATGAAGGAGGAGAAAAAAGCTATTGATTCTGTCAGTATACAAGAGTTGATTCTGTTATATACCTGTTCAGGGAATGGAAATAGTAAACATCTCAAAACATGTTGTTCTGTCCTCCACAGCTCGGAATAAAAATCTCCCTTTCCCATGAGAAGGAGCCGCTTGGGACAGGTGGGTCAATTCTGTCTTGCAGCCTAAAACCCGCATTTAATACTTGCTGTTATGGGCATGAGTGAAATCAGAGTTGTAGTAGTACGAGAGTATCCACCTAGTCAGTTTTTGCTTGAACCAGTAGATCAGTAATGGCTCTGATTTGATATATTATCATTTATATTTATTCATTTAGCAGATGCTTTTATCCAAAGCGACTTACAAGTGCACACTCATACACCAATGGTAGCAGAGCTTCCATGCAAGGTGCTAGCTTGCCATTGGGGGCAACTTAGGGTTCAGTGTCTTGCCCAAGGACACTTCGGCATGGGATCACCCGGGGCGGGATTCGAACCACCAACCCTACGATTAGTGGATTAGTGGACAATCCGCTCTACCCACTGAGCCACAGCCGCCAATTTAACTAATGTTTTTATTCAGTAAACCCATGTGCGTGGGTTTGAGCGACACAAACCTTTTTCATAAACACAGGATACAACTCGTCTGACAGCATGTCATCATCACGCTTATGGTGAGCTATTTTAGCGTGAAAAGTCATGATATTAATTTTGACTAGTACATTTTTTTTTTCAAAATATCCGCAATGAAATCGATCTTAGTAGAAATTTAAATTTCAGACATCTGTTAATATGTAATATATAAGGACATGTTTTTATAGGAAAATAATCAATAGGTGGCATTGTTGTTACCATATTGCTACCAAACTGATTGTTTTGCAATAATATCACTTCCTGAAGTGTTTTATTCCTCTTCTACTACAATTTGGCAACATTAAAAAAAATGAACCACAAAAAAGTATGCGTTGTACATTATTACCGTTTATAGTAGAAATTTTCCGATAGAGGATTTTACCGATAAATAAGTACCCGCCGACAACAGTTTTTAAAATTGAGATTGAATGAAAACACAAAGTAAAATATTGCTGAACTTTATTACAAAAAATAAACACTACTGCATACTTTGCTTGTATTTTTCTCATTTGTAAGTCGCTTTGGATAAAAGTATCTGCTAAGAGAATAAATGTAATGTTTATGTAATGTACCATGAGAATGACATGACATAGATCTATAAATATTAATGTATATTAACTGTTAAATATTCAAGTAAATAATGTCCAAACACTCCAAATAACACATAAAAAAGAGACATTTAAAATAATAATAATAAAAAACTCAACAACTTCTAACACAACAAAATTAGATGGTGAGAGTTTTTATTTCCTCTAGAGGCCGCTCTATCTATCTATCTATCACCGATTAGTCGAGACCGACTGTCGGTCACTTTATGGCCCACGTATGTCATCAACGCGAACCACAAAGCATGTCGGCAGAAGTAGTGGGGTAGTTTGCCATTGCTTTCCCCACCCCTCCCCATTTATCCGGGCTTGGGACCGGCGTGTAGCTGCTGCCAGTCACACGGCTGGGTACACACACACACTCACACACCCATTCACACACTACGGACACTTTAGACACGCCAATCAGCCTAACATGCATGTCTTTGGACTGGGAGGAAACCGGAGTACCCGGAGGAAACCCCCGATACACGGGGAGAACATGCAAACTCCGCACACACATGGCCCTGGCGGGACTCGAACCCCGGACCCTGGAGGTGTGAGGCGAACGTGCTAACCACTAAGCCACCGTGCGCAGAGGCCGATCTAGTACTGTATAATAACAGCAGACACTTCTCAGCCGCTCCAGCAGGGGACGCAACGGGGGTAAACTCTCGGTGTGGATTTAGTTCCACCAATCTGGGTTATCGGCAAAACCGTTTGACCTCCTAATTTATAGCTATATTTAATAATGTGGAACATCTGTTAAATAAGTCAGTTCCTGTTATGTTCCAGCACCTAGTATTCACTCCCTTACTAGCCTCTCTTTCTTTAATAAGACACAGCTTAACAATTTACAGCGAAACCAGAACATCCACAAGACACTCACGTGGCGGAAAACACCCTGAAACTGGAGACTCCTTCCATAAATGTTCAATAAACGTCTCCGTACAGAAAGCATCACCATATCAACATTTACTGTTATTTTTTAAAGATCAGCGCATATTTCTTATGTTTTTAAGTTTATGTGGAGCATCCACCAAGTCCTTGAGCGATTTAATGTACAACTGCAATTCCAAAAAAGTTGGGACATAGTTTAATGTAAATAAAAACAGAATGCAATGATTTGCAAAACTCATAAACCAGTATGTTGTTTGCAATAGAACAAAGAAAACATATCAAATGTTTAAACTGAATAAATTTACAATTTTAAAGAAAAAAGAAGGTAATTTTGAATTTGATAGCCGTAACATATCTCAAAAACGTTGGGATGGGGAAACAGCTTGAAAAAGTAAGTGTTACTAAAAAAGAAACAGCTGGAGGTTAATTGGCAACAGGTCTTTAACGTGACTGCCTCTCTAAGATACTCTTTTTATACCCAGAGAGCATTACCTGGAGCAATCTCTGTACGCAAGGGAAAAGGGTGAAAATCAATATTGAGTAAATTGTTACTATAGAAACGATAACGTATTAGAATGAGCATGTTAATATAAATCTGTGATTTAGCTCGACTACAGGGCTGTTTTGACCTACATGAAATTTTTCATTAAATTATAACGTGTAAGATATGCAGTTTTAGATATCTAGGTATATCTTAGACATGGCAGGAATGAAATGGCTCACCAGAAGCTTGCAGAGGGTCCCATAGGTTGTTACGAGGATGTCGGTACATGGTACAGGCCGATCCCCAGACCTCTGATGATGAAGAAAACCTTTTTGTTTTTTTCGTATCTGCCCTTCTGTTCTCATTCAGCTGGTCCTCTCGCTCTGGCTCGTGAACTGCTGACGGACAGCGACGAGCCTTTTTTTGTGCTCAACAGTGATGTGATCTGTGACTTCCCCTTCGAGGACATGCTTAAATTCCATAAGAACCACGGCAAAGAGGGAACCATTGTCGTAAGTCACCTATTGCTCCTGAATTTCCGAGGTTTGAATTTCACATAACGAAACAAAATCGGTGAATCCCCAGTGAATTTCATGGGCTGCCTGGGTAGAAGAAACATTTCAAACGTAAGCTTCAGGATTTAACCAGTGTAACATTTTCAAATTATATATATATATTCCTCAGTAAAACATTTTGAAAATGAATGTTTGTACTGTGTATATATTCCTGAATATATATTCATTCTTCTAATAAGGTCACATGAAAAGCTTTGCAAATAAGTTACGAGTTAACAAGTTCAGCTGTCACATCCATAACCCTGAAGTGACACATTCTCGTACGACGTTAAAGGTAACTAAAGTGGAGGAGCCGTCGAAGTATGGCGTGGTGGTGTACGAGGGCGAGAACGGCCGCATTCATCGCTTCGTCGAGAAGCCACAGGTGTTCGTTTCCAACAAGATCAACGCTGGAATGTACATCTTCAGCCCGAGCATGCTGAGGAGAATACAGGTCAGGCTGAAACCCAGATCAGTTTACTTTATACAACAGCGCTGTTAAATTATCTAATCTGATTGGTCAGAAGGTGTTGATGAATTTTCGTTAAAAGTAACTTTGATGTCAGTTCCACCTGCAAAATGAATCACAGGTTTTTTTAAAGAAGTTTTTTTTAACATATGTAAGAGATGTTGGCAAATTTCTGTGGTATAAAAGGAATAAAACATGCTTTTATTGGAAAATGATCAACCTCTTGGTGGTTACAGATCAGATCTTTTAACAGCACACTCCTTACTCCTTATTTCCCACAGTTGCGACCCACCTCTATTGAGAAGGAGATTTTCCCAGTCATGGCTGAGGAGGGACAGCTTTATGCCATGGAGCTTCAAGGTAGATCATCCGCCTACACTGTTTTCCCTTTAGCCCAAATTAGTCCATCAACCATGACATATTACCTAAATGTAAAGCAAATAAAGACAAAACGGAGCATAAATCACTGGTTAGAAAACAAAACATTGTGATTCATCTTTTCAGCATCAATTTAAATTTCTGTGATAGAAACTGTGATGACTAATGTTAAGCTAACTTAAAATCTAATAATAATAATAATAATAATAATAACGATAATAATAAATGCTTATGGCCACTAGTTTAGCTTTATGTACACTTCACCTCAAAGGACATAGGCTATCAATCTGTTTTTATAGATAACTGTACGTCAACCAGAGCCAGGAATGACACAAGCTTGCCAGTTTGAGATTACAAACACCCCAACATATTGTAAAGGGGAGGTTGTATAATGTTAAATGCTTGCACAAAAACTAAGCTGGTGGTTATAAGCTTCATTTATTTGTTAGCCTTGTAATAGACTGACTACAAAAATCAAGGGATCATCAAACTCTAATTCTTTTTAATGTCTAGTAGTGAAACCATTTAAGGTTGCACTAACCGGATTAATACACGTGTGTGTGTGTGTGTGTGTGTGTGTGTGTGTGTGCGTGCACTTCAGGGTTCTGGATGGATATCGGTCAGCCTAAAGACTTCCTGACCGGAATGTGCATGTACCTGCAGTCTGTCCGACAGAATGCTCCCGAGAGGCTCCACACTGGACCCGGCTTCCTTGGCAACGTGTTAGTGGTAAGACACATACTCGCTATAGACTGCAGGATGTCTTTTTCTTCCGATTTTAATCTGTAAACGCACTACGTCTGTTTTATGTCCACTAGGTGGTAGCGTGGCCTCATTATTCGTTTCTGTTCTGTTTGAAGCCAAACGTTTTACATTTTGAAACGAACAAAACATCACCACTGAGGGGTTTTAAACAAAGCACTTTATTCTACAGGACCCAACGGCGGTGATTGGGAAGAACTGCACAATCGGGCCCAACGTGACCATCGGCGCCGGGGTGGTGCTGGAGGACGGCGTGAGGATCAAACGCTGCACCGTGCTGAAGGGAGCTCACATCCGCTCACACTCCTGGCTCGAGTCATGTATCGTGGGCTGGAGCTCTTCTGTAGGACAATGGGTGAGGACTCGTACTGTAACTTAGTAGTTTTCTACTGTTATTTATTTAATTAACCCCCCCCCCCCCCTTTTTTTTTTAATCAACTGTTGACTAATGCCTTCTCGGAAAATACACCTACACATCATGTCTAATGCAGGGTGTATCTATGCTCCATTACACTGCTTATATCTCTTGCCATTGTCTACAGTTTACCCGGAGAATTCATGAAATTTTTTTATTTTATTTATTTATTTTTTATTGTAAGCTTTGCTCTGGCAATGTGGGAGTCGATTCACCGAAGGGGAAAGGACACGAGACATAAGAGATGCTTGCTTTCGGTTCTATGTGACATTTTAAACGTTAATTCACGAGGCCTAGAAACAAGCGGATGGGACTGTGGTCTCGTTGGTCGGTACAAATATGGAGCCGCTTATTTATTTATTTTTTAAATAAAATAACAAAAAAAAACCTGTGTGGGGTGGAGCTTCTGAGGATGAGATACAATATCTCTCTTATGTACAGTAATGTTGAACAATCCTGATTCGCTACATTTGTGTGCAGTCCTTACTGTTATTATAATAGCAAGCCATGCTGATTAGCAACTAATCGTAGGGTTGGTGGTTCGAATCCCGGCCCGGGTGATCCCATGCCGAAGTGTCCTTGGGCAAGACACTGAACCCTAAGTTGCCCCCAATGGCAAGCTAGCACCTTGCATGCAGCTCTGCTACCATTGGTGTGTGAATGTGCTCTCATTTGTAAGTCGCTTGTAAATTTAAAAATGATATTTCTGTAAAGCTGCTTTGAGACAATGTACCATTGTAAAAAGCACTATACAAATTGATTAATTAATGAATTAATTAATTAGATCAATCAAGATCAGTGAATTTTTGTGTGCATTTTTATTGTTAATATTTTGTATGATTGCCCCTGGGACTTTAGTATCGACTTGGATGTGAGTAGGAACAGCACCTGCCTGATGGTCTTGTCATCTATTGTGTTTTTAAATAATGCATTTCACTTGCCTCATGCTAATATTAGCCTCCTGTTGTGTGTGTTAGACACTTCAGTGTCTATTTTAAGACGGTTATGGATTAAGCTATGTGACATGACGATGCTTTTAAAAGGCTGTGAGTCAGGTGAAGTGGCATTTGTGGAAGCTTACCTTGTACACTGACCTGAGAGTAGCATTAGATACAGGTTACTGTATACATGTGAATTAAAGGAATGCTTGTACATGTGCTTAACATGCACACTAATAATCTAATCAACTGGTCCTAGATCATTTAAGTGATCACTTTTATCATTAAAACTCTGAACTGGATTGAGAAGCACTGCAGAAGTATTAATCACCACAGACCACAACATTCAGTAAATTTGTGTTTTATGTCATGGTGGGTTTGTCTTTGGCAGGTGTATTGATGGGTTGCAAGGTAAAAGTTTAAATTCAGTGGGACCCAACGTTAAACAAATTCACACGAGCAGCAACATCTAACGATTGTGGGACAAATAAAGCTTGCGTTGATTGACCTGGGAGTGTCTTTGATGCTTGAGCATGAGTACTGGACCTGGTGTAAATCCAACAAAAGGAGGGGGGGGGGGCTTATATTTATGAGTTGGCTCTCACCTCTAAAGAATCAGTTCAAAGAGCTGAATCACTTGGAATCAACACGTAGCTACATAAAGTATTAGACCTGGAGTTTTCTTTGCTGTTTACAAACCCAATTCCAAAAATTGGGAAGCTGTGTAAAGTATAAATAAAACCAGAATGCATAAGTCTCATAAACCAGTATGTTATTCATAGTAGAACATAGAAAACATATCAAATGTTTAAACTGAGTAAATTTACCATTTTAAGGAAAAAATAAGGTAATTTGATGGCTGTAAAATCCTGGAAAAGTAAGTGTTACTAAAAAGAAACCACTGGAGGTTAATTGGCAACAGGTCAGTAACATGACTGGGTATAAAAAGAGTATCTTGGAGAGGCAGTGTCTTTTAGAAGTAAAGATGGGCAATTTGTGGAACAATTTCAGGATAATGTTCCTCAACGTAAAATTACAAAGACTCATACAAGACTGAATATCTCATCATTTACTGTACATAATATCAAAAGATTCCGAGAATCTAGATAAATCTGTGTGTAAGGGAAAAGGGTGAAATGCAATATTGCATGGCTGTGATTTTCGGGTCCTCAGGTGGCACTGGATTAAAAACTGGCATAATTCTGTAATGGAAATCACTGCATGGGCTCAGAAACATTTCCAGAACTTATTGTCTGTGAACACAGTTCTCCGTGCCATCCACAAATGCTGGTTAAAGCTCTATCATGCAAAGAAATAGCGATACGTGAACATGATCTAGAAACGTCGCCATCTTCTCTGGGCCAAAGCTCATTTAAAATGGACTGAGGCAAAGTGGAAAACTGTTCCGTGGTCAGACGAATCCAAATTTGAAATTCTTTTTGGAAACCATGGATGCCGTGTCCTTTAAACTAAAAAGGAGATCCTGCATCTCTGATGGTATGGAGTGCATTAGTGCCTGTGGAATGAGTAGCTTCCACATCTGGAAAGGCATCGTCAATGCTGAAAGGTATATACAGGTTTTAGAGCAACACCTGCTTCCATCTAGATTCCATCCCATCTTTACTTCTGAGAGACTTTGCCTCTATAAGATACTCTTAGATACTCTTTCCTCTCTTGTTTTTTAATACCCAACATTGTTACTGACCTGCTGTCAATTAACCTAATTAGTTGCAAAATGTTTCTCCAGCTGTTTCTTTTTAGCAACACTTAGTTTTCTAGCCTTTGTTGCTTCGTCCCAAATTTTTTGAGGTGTGTTGCCTCCATCAAATTAAAAATTCATTATTTCCTCAGTTTAAACATTTGATATGTTTTCTATGTTCTATTGTGAAAAACACATGGGTTTATGCGATTTACAAATCGTTGCATTGTGTTTTTAATTACATTTTACACAGTGTCCCAACCCTTTTGGAACTGGGATTGTACATACATGTGTTCTTGACTTGTTTTTCATTCAGTTAATGGATGAATTTGTACATATAAACCTGCTCAATCACATGCTCAGCTTTGCCATTATTTAAGAAGGTAAGAACTTGGTTGAGACGCTGTTCTGTCCTCTTCCAGGTGCGGATGGAGAACGTGACTGTTCTGGGAGAGGACGTGATCGTCAGCGACGAGCTCTACATCAACGGCGCTAACGTTCTGCCCCACAAGTCCATCACAGACTCTGTGCCCGAGCCTCGCATCATCATGTAGAAATCACATACGTTCTTGTACTTCTCCATGCCCGAGTGTGTATCAGGAGAGCGCTAGTGGTGCGGGCGTGGCTGGGAATTTTAGCAGAAGGGTTGTAAGTATTGTAAAAGACGGGCAGTGACGTTCCTGTATTTAAGTGTTGAGATGAAGGTTTGTCTAGAGTTCTTCTAGATCTGCCCTGTGTGTATAAAAAGGTGAAGGTTGGATCGAATGTCCCATTGCCTTAAAAACGGGGAGCCTGTATCCCTTATGCAACTTATTTCTTCATTTTGTCTTTTTCCTTAGTGATTATTTAGGATAATAATAATAATAATAATAATAATAATAATAATAGGCTTGTCTGTGCAAAGTGTACATATTGTACTATACATATGGTATATATTGAGCTGAGTGCAGCTTAGGAGCTCGGAGGTGCCGTAGTATACATTTAATCCAGGTTAAAGGAATATTCAGGTGTATTTCGACCTAATTACTTGTGGTATAGTGTATTGAGTATGTGATTACCATTATAAGAATCTTGCCACATTTCTCTATATTAAAAAAAGAATGGAAGACCTCTTTACTCAAGATTCACTTATAATGGTAGTCTAAGGGAATTTGTAAAATACGCAACTATACACTATTTGGCAAAGGAATGTGCACACCTGAGTATTGAACATCCTATTCCAAATCCATATTGTGTTGTCCTCACTTTTGCTGTTTATATTAATTAGTTTATATTCTTCTGGGAAGTCTTCTGAGAACTTGTGATCATTCAGCCTCAAAAGTGCAAAAGGTCAGGCACTGATGGAGGATGTTCCAATGCATCCCAATGGTGTACAGTGGGTTCTTCTTTTTCTCCAACCTTGGAAAGCAATGTCTTTGTGGAGCTCACTTAGTCCACTGGAGCATTGTTATGCTGGAACAGGTTTGATCCTCTTAGTTCCAGTGAAGGGAAATTCTACAAGCACATCAAGACATCCCTATACAAGTTTGGGCTTCCAACATTGCGGCAACAATTTGGAGAAGAACCACATATGGGTGTGATGCTCAGGTGTCCACAAACGTTTAGCTCTATAGGGTGTGGTGTGAATTCCAACCAACATACCATTACACTCTTGAGTAAAAGTCTTAGGACGAGATTCAGATTTCTTCAGTGTTTCAGATTGCTTATGCTCACCTGGATGCTTCCCTGTGATAAAACAGTCCCAACTCGTGATAGGACGTTTTTGCATAAGAGTTTTATTGATGGAATTCAACAACATCCATTATAAGTGAGGGTTTTAAAAAAGCATTAGTTATACAGCATTTTTTTTTAACTACAAAGAAAGCAAAGTGCTTTAAAAAGAATACAAATACAGTAGAAAAAGGTGTGTATCTCTGTGTGTGTGTATATGTGTGTGTGTGTGTGTGTGTATGTGTGTGTGTGTATATATATATATATATATATATATATATGTGTATATATATATATGTGTGGAGATTAGGTTAAAGAAATGTTTTAAGAGATAGGAATATTCCTTTAACCTGGAGTGCAGCAGATGAAGTCACAGTAGAGGGAAAAATGTAAAAATCATGCCACGATGTCAGCCGAGCTCATCACTGTTCAGTTATTTCCACGTTATAAATCATTTATGCGCTCCGTTTGAGAGATTGTAATGAACGTGAAACTGAACAAATGCTGGAATGTACAATACCCATGTTAATTTGAACTGACATTGAAGTATTTGAATGTTACCACCTAAATGTCAGCCCAGATACTATGAAAACTTTTTAATGACTTTTAAAAAAAAATCTGAATTAATATAAACAAAACAAGAAACCACTCTGGTCTTTGTTTCTCTGATTTATTTATTTTTTACACACTGCCACATGTCTGCTATTAAGTTTTCATCAGGGTAAAAATACATCAGCATGCACCTCATAAGCCTGGAAATGTGTCTTCGCTCTGCTGTGCCATGTTGAGTTAAAAACAGTCAAGAGTCCTATAAAAGCCACTAAGCAGAGAGCAGCATATTAGTCAAATACAGAGACTGTTTGGACGGAAGCCTTATTGGACCCACATTCTGAGAAAGTCTGAAAAATAGCCAAAAATATTGACATTTACACGAATCAGTAGCTAAATTCCAAATGGCTCCACATGTTCTCACTAAGTGAATGAAATAATAACCTCTGCACCCTAGGAACTGCACTGTATGTGCAATAGACAAGTCATTTAGGATTTTAGTATTGATTTTACTCGCTCATGGCTCACTTACTAACCTGTCGAAGCCAAATAATGGCTGTTTGAAACTTATGCACTTGGTAAATGAGCTATAAAGAAGCTTTTTTTTTTAAAAAAAAATCCAGTTTCCATGAAACCAAATTCCTCCTTTTGAGCTTCAGTGCTTCTGTGTAACGCCTTATCTGAAAGATCTGGCCGGTTATTTGTTAACCACGGGAGTCTATATACACACATGAACAGAAATTCACAGCCAGTGTTGCCAGACAGAGCGGATTCTCACCCAATCGGGCTGTTTTTAATAATGTCGGGCTGCAAATAACAGCTTTCGACTTATATGCAGCATTTATTTTAGTTTACACCACAGTGCTGTTCAATTCTCCATTCTGATTGGTCAGAAAACAATTGATGTTGTCATTGTCTATAACAGCAGTAATTCCAGCTGCAAGGCAAATCGGATGATAATGCGCTCATTTTAATACGTCATCGTTTCAATAATAACAATTTAGAAGGGGTCGCTGAAGCAAAGCGGATTAAAAAAAGTATAATTGCTGATATTGTGAAGTTTTCTGTGAGATGTTTAGTTAGAATTTTTATAAGGAGTCTCCAGTCAGAGCTACAGCTGTCATTTTCTGACATGGAAATGTCTTCAGGATAGAAGATTTCTGTGTTTTGTTAGTAACATGACAGACTATGTTTTTTTTTTGTCTTGTTGTTAACTTCAAGAGTGCGGGGAATAAAAGTCAGGGAACGATTATTTATAGCTGCTGTAACGTAAGCAATAAAAAAAGAAACGGTCTTGTTTAGCAGACGTTCCACAACGTTAAAACGTAACTAGGAACCGATTAAAGTTACGATGTGTTGTACTTTATTAACTAATTTTTTTTATATACATTTGAGTTGATTTACATTGGGACATGCTGTTATTGGAAAATAATCAACTTTGGAGTGGTGTAATTCATCATGCCACTCTATTGATTATTTTCCTAGCACAGCACACTTTATTCGGTCACCTTTTATTAGTCCCAAAAACAATACATTGGGAAGGTTAATGAAATGTGATTTGGATAGAAATAAGTCCATTTTGCAGTCTTTTTTAAAAGAATTTATTATTATTATTATTATTATTATTTTAAAAAAAAAAAAGGATTTTCATTTATTTAATAGTCCGGGGGGGTTGGGGGACAAAAATTCACATTTACACTGGAGCAAAGCCTGAAATATTTTCTATAAATATCTGCCTCAAAGTACAAGTTCCTCAGGGGGATATGACCGAGAGCTGAAAATGGTTTAGGACTCAGTATAACTTACTGTAATCTATGTAAATAAACAAAACTTCACCGTGTAACGCTGTGACGTTATGAGCCGACATTCTTGGACAACAGGAGTAAATTTTTCCTAAGCGTGATTTGTAGTCATATCATATTTCTTTGTCTGATGTTTTCTCAAACTTGCTACCCAAGTCACATTTGAGTCACTTAACTGACTGATCTGTGACTTGACTGCGGATTTACGACTCACAATTCGACTTGAACATCTTATTCATTGACCTGTGACTCAAGTATGTCCGATTGAATGTGTCTAGTCCTATCTATTCCACAAATGAATTTGACTAATTTAAACTTATCCTATGCTTAAACACACCTTATTTTAAATGTAATTTGACCCCTTATAGCTCCTCTTGCCAGGTTTATTCCTTTTTAAGACTAACTGTCTTTGTGTCGGTGGATAATCTCACCTAGATACCGTAGATTTCTACTTCAGCGTTTCTGCTGTAATCATAAAGACTGTTCAACTCTCGTCCCACTTACTTTTTACTCTTCTACACCTGTATATTGTAACGATGCGCTATCGTTTCTATAAGAGCAACTCGCTCACAGGGACGACCCACATAATCTAAGGCTAATAATGAACAAAATAAAAATGTATTGTGGGTCGCATGGTGGCGTAATGGTTAGCATCTTCGGGATTGGTTAGTCAGGGAGTTCTCCCCATAGATCTGGGGTTTCCTCCGGGTACTCCGGTTTCCTCCGCCAGTCCAAAGACATGACTTGTAGGCCGATTGGCATGTCAAAATTGTCCGTAGTGTGTGAATAGGTGTGTGAGTGTGTGTGATTGTGCCCTATGATGGTTTGGCACCCTGTCCAGGGTGTCCTTCGCCTTGTGCCACGAGTCCCCTGGGATGGACTCCAGGCTCTCTGTGACCCTGTATAGGATACGCGGTTCAGAAGATGGATGGATGGATAATAACGTCACCCTGTTGTTGCTTATTTTCCTCTAACCACACTTCCCAGTGTGTTTTATTCCTTACTTATATAATAAACTGTGACGAGCCACAAATCACTGGAGTTTATCTGCCAATTTGGCAACACAAGTATCAGACCTCTGAACAACTCTCATCTGTTATGAAGTCTAGACCGCACTTCCGATTCATCTTGAATTTTTGTGATACTATAAATAACTCAAGGGGACTCATTTCCCCTGTAATATTCGCCTTTCATGCATTTTGCCTGGCCGCTTCCATAAAAAGGCAAAAAGAAAGTGTTGAGCTGGAACACAGGAAACATCCTCCCCTCAGATCAGGAGGTAACTGATGACAAAAGAATGAGAGTCGTACATTCCTCCACGCTTATATCGCACAATCACGCCGACGGCTGATGTCATGTCTTTGTCTTTTTTTTCATCCTGGAGGATGGACTTGGCTTAAATCTCTATCGCGGAAACATACTACCATACTAAATAGTATGCAATAATACGCCTCTATAGGTTACCATGGTTACCAGAGCTCGCACACGATTTAAACATACTATTTAATACAGTAGAATGCTTTTTATTCGTTACTCTTTAGTCTTTGGATAAGTTAGATAACCAACTATTTTCACTTATTGTTTACTAAGTAGTTTTCAATTTTCAGACAGAGCCTTAAGTTCAAAACCGGAAGTCCGCGGCGTCTCTGATTGGTTGGCGGGCGTTCCGTTTGCTGTGATTGGTGGGCGGAGTGCGCGTGAGATTCCCAGCAGACCCCATTCAGTTTAAATAGAGCTTTGTGAAGCACATGGAGAGACAGAGCTGTCCGGAGCGCGAGACTTCTTCGTCTTGAAATTGTTTGGACCTTAGAGGTATTTCTGTTTCACCGACATGGATGTGACTTCCGGGGTGCAGAAGGTGAGAATATGATGGTTTTCACAAAATAAAAATAGTTTTGATTTTCCTCCGCAGGTTTTCTTACTGTTTGCTGAGAAATGAGATATAAGCTCATAAGATTAGGTTTGTTATAATGTATAGGGTTACAAATGTTTGTATGTAAACTTTTGATTCCTAGCATTACTTAAGGTGAAAGTTGTATAAATATATAAATATAGTAAGTTAAATTTGTTCTTGAAGTTTTCTAAAGTGACGCAAGTGCTAGAAGCAGAAATTTGAGTTAATTGGATGCTTATGAATAAAAAATAAATGTGTGTCTATCTATCTCTCTATATCTATATCTCTCTCTATCTCTCTCTCTATATATATCTCTCTCTCTCTCTATATCTCTCTCTATATCTCTCTATATCTCTCTCTATATCTCTCTATATCTCTCTCTATATCTCTCTCTCTCTCTCTCTCTATATCTCTCTCTCTCTCTCTCTCTCTCTCTATATCTCTCTCTATATCTCTCTCTCTCTCTCTCTATATCTCTCTCTCTCTCTCTATATCTCTCTCTCTCTCTCTCTATATCTCTCTCTCTCTCTATATCTCTCTCTCTCTCTCTCTATATCTCTCTCTCTCTATATATATCTCTCTCTCTCTCTCTATATCTCTCTCTCTCTCTATATATCTCTCTCTCTCTCTATATATCTCTCTCTCTCTCTATATATATATCTCTCTCTCTCTATATATATATATATCTCTCTCTCTATATATATATATATATCTCTCTCTCTCGAGAGAGAGATATAGATATATCTATTGAGAGAGAGAGAGATGTAGATATATCTATCTCTCTCACTACCAGTCAAAAGTTTACACATTCTTTATTTTTATTAGTTTTTTCACATTTTATAATAAGTCATCACAACTCTGGAATAAAACAAATGGAACTATGGGAATGATGTCATGATAAAATAATTTTATTTCTTTAGCATCTTCAAAGTAGACACCCTTTTTGCTGAGAATTTCCAGAAATGTATTCTTGGTGTTTCCTCAACCGATTTCTTGAGGAATCTCCCCCGAGAAACTGTTTTAGAACTGTATTAAGAGTTCACACCTATGCTGGACAGTTATCGGCTGCTTTGTGAAATAGTTCACTCAGTTTAAAAAATAAAAAAATTTGTAAGTAAAATGTTAGATTTCTAGTGAATGAAACGAATGTCGGCACAATTATATTTTTGACTACAGCACCGATTTCACACATTTAATCACACACCTTCAGATCAAAATATTTTTAAGCTCATGAGAAACACTTCAGTTGAGTGTCCCAAACTTTTGACCGGTTGTTTGTGTATGTACAATGTTCTGGCTCACACTTGAATTGTAATTAAGAAATATTACAAGCATTTGCCTACACATACAAATAACAATGACTCCTAAATTCACATCTCCAATTTATTTGCGTTCATAACAGCTTCAGCTCAACAGTTTTCAGTTATTGCACTTCATCAGATAGATATTGAATGATTTCCTACCTCTTATGCTGACTGTATACTTTTATTGGGTTGGGTATGAAAGTGACTTTTGTTTCTTGCGTACTGTAATGCTCTACATGTCCAGCCATAATGAGTCTTAATGTAGCTCCGTGTGTGTGTGTGGGGGGGGGTGTTCTGGCTACTTTATTTACGCCTGTGCTTCTTGATGACTTGACAGGCCAATTAAAATAGTTTCCTACATTTCAACAGCACCGAGGTTCCAAGGTTTTCCTCCTGTTCACTGTGTGTCGATGAGTAGAAAGTGGGCACTGACAGCAGTGTGTCTCAGCCTTCTGTTTGGACACTGTTTCCAACAGAAGAAAATGCTGAGCATTCAGATTTCAGAGCTCCTGAGCTTAATTTGCTGGCTTAATGATGAACTAGGATTTTAAGATATGAGGACCACTAATTCTTTCATGGGTGCTAACTATGTTGAAACCGCAACCTTTGGAATATTTTTTTTTTTTTTATGTTGTGTTATTTCATAGATGGCGTTTAATCACAAATGTTATTAAAACCAATTTAGATATATTTGTCTCTGTCCTAATTGTGATTATTTAATTGTGATAACACAATAGGTTTGGCCTTAAAAGTAGAAAGCTGATCACAGCAAGATTAAAATAGCACATGGAAGGAACAGTTTGTTGGCATAACCATTATATTTGAAAGAAGTCAATCAAAATGTAATAAATAAATTGTATAGATAGGAAATGGGTCCACTGTATACAGATGATGTTTGATTTAGCTAGCTGGCTTAATGGTGTCGAATCTAGCTGAAAAGTAGGCTACGTATCCAACAGAATGCTCTGGAATTACTTCCAGGGGAAAAAAACGCACACACAAAAGTCATGCACAATAGAAATAATCTGAAACAGCAGGAAGGGTTGAAAACGTACCTGCACGATTGTACAAACTGGCAGAAGTCCTGCTGGATCCATGTCTGCAAATGTGGATTTCATTGCCTATCTTCATTTTGGATGTTGGTCAAATTATGTTTCAAGGCCACAGTGTTCTCAAGTATGGTGTCGTATTACATGTATTTATTGCTCCCCCCCAAGAGAAGGTACATGTGAGATACAGAGCTTCAAAACCATGTTTCCACCATTAAACCACATTCAGTGCAAAATGGTTGCAAGACAAGTAAGAACACAAAAGTACTAATGCTGAAGGGAGCTGCATGCAATAGTCATATAGCTGGTTAAGAATGATTTTAATTATGTTATGTTGGTATAATGAAGTTATATCACAGGATACGACTAACAAGTGAATGTAACCTGCATAGTTCCTGTGGAATTTTGATTGTGTACTTGCAATGGCTCAAATATTTATTCCCTTATCATCTTGGTCTGTCTCAACTTTTCCAAAGTTCCAAAGCAGATATTTGAACCGGAGCTTCTCTATGCCTAGAACTCCATGCTAGCATAAATTTATTAATGATTAGTGCTTTCTCTTTGTGAACAGTCCATGACTAATAAAATCTCAAGTTAGTGAGGTGTTCTATCAAACATGTTATTACAGACCATGACTGATGCTGGTTGTTGAAAAGATTTTACATATAAAATGTATGATTTATTATATATTGTGCATCTTAATAGCTAGCATGTTTGATTCTAGCATAGCAGCTAGCTAGTGCAATGGCGAAGCAGCTATGGTAAGCTTGTGCTAATTCACATTTGACAGAAGGTGAACCTTCAGTAATACTTTAGAATTAAAGAAACCGTATAAATGAATGGATGTTTCTGAAGGGTGTGCCTAGTATTAGTTTTAGTTATCAATCACCAGCTAACATTGCGTTCAATTTGGAGTTTCCGATGTCATGTGACGTTTAGAAAATGTTTCTGGGACTTAAGAATACAAAATGCTTTTTTAATTCTGTTTCAGTATTTTGTAGCGAGGACTTTTTTTTTTTTTTTTTTTTTTTTTTTTTTTTTTTCTCTCCTCTCCTTCAGCATTTACGTTTGAGGTATGTTGGATTGTGACGTAATTGCACGTTTGTTTTTCAAGTCAACGATCCGCTAATTCTCCTGCATCATTTGGCTTGTTGCTCATATCCCATTAATCCCCATATTTGTGTGCTTTCCGCTCTCTGAAAGCGGTCTGGGCTCCAGAATGACTTCTGTTAGACCAAAAGATCAACCTACTGACTCAGTCTTCCTCTCTGTTTAATTTTGTACTGTCTGGAACAACATTCAGCCTGTTAGCAGACTGTATGCCATGCACACACTGCAGCTATAGCAGTGGATATTGAGGGGTTTATGACTGAACTGTACGTGGAACATTTGAGATGCAAGCTGCTGCGGTTGGAAGAATAAATTTCAGTGTTCTAATACTGTTTGGATTTGAACAAAGTAAAATTTTGGATCTGCAATGTTAAATATTCTACTTTCAGTCAACTCAAAGTCTATCGAACAGTCCCTCCAGGAGTTTGCGATTGTAGAAATGAACGCCAAATCAAGCAAATGCTGCAATATTCAGAAGAGCTCGCAATTTTTCAAAATTACTGCAGATTTTTTGCCGATTCAGGCCAAGGTGCATCATGTGCCATTATCACAATCAGCCAAAGCCCTCCTTGATTCACGTGTGTCGAACATGAGTACAGCTAAACAGTCTCATTTACCATCAAAGCGAAAGACCGTGCAAGACAATTTGTGCTATTGCAATTTTGCCAATTCAAGTAGTTTCCCACCAAAAAACTCCTCAAATTTCGAAGGAAAAAAAGCCGCAGCAATATCGAGCATTTTTGGCCACAACAATCACAAAAAAACCTCTGTTAAAATTCTATGGATTGATTTAAAGACTTTATTTATTTATTTATTTATTTATTTGTGCCAATATATCCTTTGGGGGGGGTACATAAAAGCCTCTCGTATATGGCATAGTTGATCTATATATTGCACTGTATATAGTGAATAAGGAGGCATTAGTTGATGTGACTCAATTATGTATTCGAAGATGTAAATAAGAATTTATGCTTGTGTGAAGAGTTGATGAATTGAAGACTGAGGAGGGCTTTTTCTAGGATCTCCTTAGAAATGCACAATAATATCGAATATGAACAAAGAAAACATTACTATTCCTAGCTAGATAATTATGTATATAAACCACTAAAGTGTATGATAAAGTTGTGGTATTGAGGTGTTCAGTACAAACGAATTGGAGCACTGTTCCTATTGAAACATCTGTGCATTGATAAATTAATATTTGCTCGTGCGTTTGGATGATAAATCTTCAGTTATTACGAGTGGGATGTCATTTTTAAAGGAATTTAACAGCATGACTAGTGATGGACAAGTTCTTGATGGACGTGTTTGTGATTTTATTTAAATCACACACTTGGTATGAATGAATTGTCTACATGGAGTATTGTTTGTGAGGTTCATTCTGGATCTAAATGAAATAAACTGCATATATGAGCAATGAGGTTTTGGATTATTTTGTATGCAGAGAGTGAGTCTGGAGTCATTTAGCTTCTTTGTTGTACTTGTGAGTTATTCTGGGTGATGAATGACCACTTGACCTGTGTACTTTAGTGGAAACCTGAACCTCAGAACTAAACAACATAGCTGTTCAGTAATTTGTTCATTTGTAGATGTCAGGAGCTCAAAGTGTGCCGAGGGGGTGCGATACGAGTAATACTGACTTGTTACACGAGGATGCTGGAATCATGACATAAATATGTCTGCCTTTTTGATGGGGCTTTAGTGCCATGGTTACATGCAGTGTTTTGTTCACTTTCTATTTATGATGTTTTTTTTTTTTTTACCTGACACTTCATCATGTGGCTTAAGCCACAGTTTCTGCAAATCTTATATCTATGGTGTGATGTGTTGACTGTGGGGTTTTGTCCATGTTGACTGAGTGACCATTTGACAAATGGGTTCTGAGAGAGACCATGTTCTAAGCTCGAATTCCCATGTCCTCATTATATCTCTCATACCTGTCCTCTCACATACTTGGCTTTTCCGGACAATGGAGTGCCATTCTAGCACGTAGGTGCTATTTTTGGCGTAGCTCAAAAGTTCTGGGTCTGTGCTTACGACCAGAAGGTCACGAGTTCAAATCCAAGGACTGCCTGAGTGCCAGTGCTGAGCGAGACGACTCATAAAGGAAGTGTTTGACCAAAAATGTAGAATATTCACCACTTATTCCAAAATGTATTCAATCAGCCAAGACATGTTTATAGACTTTTTAGCTCCAGTACAAAGCTAAAAGATTAATATAGCTAGAGAAATTCTTACCTACTGGTTTAAGCATTGCACTCACCTTAAAAGATGTTCGCTCAATAAAACCATTTGTATGTAAACGTTCATAAAATAGCAGAATAAATCTGTATTAAAAAACAAACAAAAAAAAACTGTAGGCTACATCTCAAACTATACTAGCATTTGAATCTCTTATAAACTTTGGGCCACACCCCCTAGCTAAGTCTGGTCTCCTGTTTGTTTGTTTTTATGTGTATGTTTTTGTGTATATGCCTGTCTGTCTGTCAATTGCTGCAAAATCAATTTACATCGAACAAATTGAACGGATACTTTAATTCTCAGCAGTGTGGTTGGAATGAGTTTAGATTTTGCCTTGCATGTAAAACTATTTGGATAAATAAATAGTCCTCATGTTTTCATCACTGTGGGTTTTTTTTTTTTTTTTTTTTTTAAATTATTTTGTCAACCTTGTTGTTGAGTATTGTTTCCCCACCATTTCACTCTTCTGGATAAGCCCAGCACTGTCGCTCTTGAGTGCCACTTGGATAAATTCTATTTACAAGTAAACACCCTTAAGGCCTGATTTTGTAATGATCTGTTGGAAAAGCTTATTTATTTGGGGTATGGGTCATTAACTCCAGTCCAGCCCAGTTTACTGATTTTCCTGTGAAGTAAACCAACTAATTAAAGATCTTTCTCTGAGCAGAGATCACTAAACCCTACTGGACCTGATGAACCCTGGTTTAAAATGTAAGAAAGTATGACGTACAGTGGTGTGAAAAAGTGTTTGCCCCTTCCTCATTTCCTGTTCCTTTGCATGTTTGTCACACTTAAGTGTTTCGGAACATCAAACCAATTTAAAAATTCAAACCTTGTTTGTCAAGGACAACACAAGTAAAGACAAAATGCAATTTGTAAATGAAGGTGTTTATTATTAAAGGTGAAAAAAAATCCAAACCATCATGGCCCTGTGTGAAAA
>JAFFST010055726.1:48651-64926 GCA_022414735.1 Noturus placidus
CGAAACACTTAAGTGTGACAAACATGCAAAGGAACAGGAAATGAGGAAGGGGGCAAACACTTTTTCACACCACTGTAGCACAAGGTTCGAGCAAAGTTGTATGGTTCTCTGAGGCGTGTGCTGTAGATCATGTAGAGGTGAATGGGGCAAGTGTGTACTTGTACCATGTTTGGAAAATTTAGTCACTTCTTAGAGGCTGGCTAATGCTCACAGTCATGGGAGACTCGGTGAATCATGTACTTACTCGAGAGGGCTTTCATTACAGCGTGTGTCAGCATATGACTGTTTTCTTTTTGAGACACGATCTGTGTGTCTGCACCAGTGTGACTCTCACCTCATGTCTATGTTGGGTCATTGTTATTAAAGGTGCCGTTTGTAATCATTAGAAGCGTTTCTATACCCATAGTAATCATACCATCTGTGATTTGTTGTGCTGCATTGTTATATTGTTTGTTTTAGGTTTTGGTTTACATGCCAGGGTTTCTGGCCTTGAAATGAGCCCGGACATCACCTATAACCTGGAGCGGTTGTGGCTCAGTTGGTAGAGCAGGTTGTCAACCAATCGTAGGGTTGGGGGTTCGATTCCCGGCCCACATGACTCCATGTGCGGGAGTGTCCTTGGGCAAGACACTGAACCCCAAGTTGCTCCAGATGGCAAGCTAGTGCCTTGCATGGCAGCTTTGATACCATTGGTGTGTGAATGAGACACAGTTGAAAGCGCTTTGGATAAAAGCACTATATAAGTGTGCCATTTACCTTTTATGCAGTTTTATATGTATGGGGTGAAGTTAGTTGAGAAAGGGTAAGGTGCATTCAGTGCAATTGAAGTTCACTCTGTAATTTTCACAGCAGTCATCTGCCTGCAAACTGCTCCTTTAAGGTCCAAACTGTAGTTTATTTTGCCATTACACTGGTTTATAAAGGTTTATGTACTGTATAAGCGGTTTATTTAGTCTGAAATTAAACTAGCACTGTACGAAAAAACTGCTGCATGGACAGTATGAAAGATATAGAGCCCCCATTATGTCTGCTATTTAGATTTTCTAAACATATTATGGTGGAAAATTATTACCCTCTTATATTCCAGAGGAAACACCAGAGCTTCTAGGCTCTCATTCCACACTCTCATAACATTCATAAAAGAAAAAGTGTCATGTAAAAGCTGGTGCTCATCTTTTCATTCAAACTGATGAAATGGAGGTATTTCAATTTATATTTGGAGGATTAATATGTACAGCATCAAAAAGTGAGCCAAAAAGTATAAAGTCTAATGAACTGTGATTGATATCAGTATTTCTATAATGTCAATACTAATGTAATGGAGACCCTGAACCTCTATGCTCACTGAATACCCTTCTCTGAATCTTTCTCTCTCTCTTTTTTTTTTCTCCCAGATGTCAGTGGTGCAGCCGCCAGCGGGAAGGGGTGCGGTGTGTCTGACATGTAAAGGGATCTGCTCTGGATTCCAGCCACATTCCTGGAGGTGATTTATTCCCTCTGCTAAAAACGTAAAGAAAATGAGGACATGGCTCCCTAACCCTCCATTCTCTTTTTCCCCTTGATGTTTGGGGAATGCTCAGTTTGCTTCGCCACAAACGTGTTGCTAGCCATTGTGGGCGTCTCTGTTTACATTTCCTTGAGCTTGAAAGATGATTTGCAGCAAATAGGAAGACGAGTCGAAGCTTGCTATATTGTTTTTTTTTTTTTTTTTTTTTTTGTTTCGTTTCAATACTAACAATTTCCATATTTGTCTTCCCTTAGCAAAGCTTGCACTCGGTGTCACTGCAGCCAAGAAGACCACGCACCCAGCTCAGACCTCGAGGATGACTATAAAATGGGCCGACTGTTGGCGAACTCAAAGTACGCCCACCTGACTACCAAAGTGAAAGGTGGAGATGGCCTGAGGGTCTACAAACGTAACCGCATGATCATCACCAACCCTGTTGTGTCTCGCAAAGACCCCACCTTCAACACCATCACCTATGACTGGGCCCCACCTGGCCTGACTCAAAAACTGGTGAGAAATCACCAAAAAGTTTTATGTTGATACAGCTTAAGAGTTCCACTAAGTGAGCGTGAAGAGAACCTAGATACATAGCAGAGAATGCTCCAATTCAAATCCTTTTAGAAATCTACGAAGTGTTAACTATCCAAAGAACCTTTTGAGGCACTCTTTTAGACAAGTGTATGAGCCTGTGCAACCTAACTATGTAACTTGGCAGATTCAAAGAGCCCATTCAAGTGTAGCCACATCGTTTGAATAAAATCTGTATGGGAAAGATGAGCCTTGTGATTGGCAGAAATTTTGGTACATTCATACTTTGGACTTCATATTGTGTTCCCACAAGACCAACAGTAAGCTCATTTGAAAGCAATCATAAATTTAGGCAACTTTTTTGCTTTTAAGCTCTGACGAACCTTTTTCTTTTGGAGTTTGAACCTTTTCTGTTTCAGTTCGTCAAAGCATTGCAAGGAGGATTAAAAAAGGAATCACTGATGGTACTGTTAAGAACTTGGGTGGAAAATAACCGCCAGTGTGTTCCAACAGATTGCATTATGTGATTATCCAGTCTTTTCACATTCCTTCATCTCATCAGTCAGGGGGAAGAAATCGAATAGTGAATTTGATATTTGAAGCTGCATCTGTTTGCAGTGAACCCTTAAATACTTCATCCTCTGGCTGTAGAAGCAGTTGTTTGGTATCACTGGAAAAGAATGAATGGTAGTTGTTTGGTATCAGGGGAACAGAAGGATATCTGCTGATCAGTGGAATAATCTGGCACTCTAAGATGTAGGAATGAGCCTGACCTTTTCTCTATCGCAATTGCTGCCTGTCACTGCTCCTATTCTTATACAGAGCTATAATTTGCCCTGGCCAGGCTTCTCTGGTGTTCCACTTGACTTTTATGCAGTGATTAGTCCTGCCAGAGGCACCGTATGTGGTTTTTGTTTGTTGGGTGGGGTGGTGATCTGGGAATAAGCCTTCAGCTTTACTATTCCCGCTCTGGGCTGCCAGGAAGCGTGATTGCTGTGTGCCGAAGCGAAGGACTTTCATCTGTCGGGGGGGGGGAATGGCCGACTGTTTGTTTTTTCAGCCGTCTGCGCTACCCCTGTATTTTCCTGAAACCCATTGTGTATTAAGGAGCTTTGTTCACTAGAGTGAGTCTGGCAGGTTCACTGCAGTGGCGCTTGGAATGATGGTTTGCCTATTTAATACAGATGAGAAGGTCTATATAGGACCACAAGTTCTATCAACATGTTTTTCTAATGGATTAAAGAGTGTGAATTTGAACCAGGCCTGCCTTAATGACTGCTTCGGGGTGACTTTTGTCTTACTTCATGCTGTGCCGTGGCTTTTGTTGCAGTAATTAAGATTGTCTCTCCAAGTTCGTTACAGCTGTCTTCTAAAGTACTTAAAGGCAGTAAAGAACTGTAGCACTATTGTTCTTCTTAAACAATCTTTATACGGAGTGGACATGTTTTCTTTTAGTGGGTTTTAGGAATATCTGTGGTCGCTTTAAAGACCTCCTTAGAAGTTTACTATGCAAGAGGCGACTGTGGCAGAGGCCACGGACTCAGGAGTTTACAGTAGCATAAAGCGTAGAGAAGCACAGGGAACGAATCACCACCTGTTTTGAATTAACATATAGAAACCAAACGTTTGTGTGTAGCTGTCCAAGTGGCTAAAGGGATGCAAATTATCCACTTATTTTGAGGCAAGTGCTAAATTTCCTCCACTAAAGTTATCTTCCACAGCTAGGCCGCAGAGCAGTCTGTTGGCATGTACTATGCTAAGAAGCCTGCTGCTGAGTAATCAAAATTAACCTCACTTATATAAATAATGATTTTTACCTATTGGCAAAGGATAATGAAATGAAATCATAATTGTTTTTATTTTTTAAAGTTTCCTCAACAACTTTGTATAATTGCTCTTTGTAAGGGATGAAACTGGCTTAACCTCGATCGTACCCAACTGTTCTTATCCAATGATGCACTGGGTGGCTATACTTAGATTTTTTTTAGGAGGAAAATGAAAACTAAAATCAATCGCATGACATAATATTGGAAGAAAAATGAAAGCCTCCCCTTTTGTCAATGTAGCCTGTGGTTCAAGGCATGAGACAAATGTGTTTGCTCAGTGCAGGATTTATTGAAGGCTGTTCAAGTTTAATACAGGGGTCAAAGGATCAGAAATGCACAATACAATTGGCAAGACTTTGCAAAGAGGAATGGAGACAACAGGGTATAAATAACCAAACTAACTATTAAGAGCCAAACACAGAACAGGTACACACATGAGGGAAGCAAACCAATGATCAGGCAGGGGCAGGGATAAGACTGGAACCAAAACAAAGGAACATGGCCATAATATAAACAACAGCACATGGAAAATGAAAAACAAAAGCAAGAACTGGATTTGTGACAGTCAAACTCCTCTCCTCCTCCTCAGAGTTCTCTTCAGGCTGGATTTTACTCAACCCGTTGTTTTCCCCTGTATATAAGATGTTATACATAAAGATATGTATGACAATGTTACAGGACTAAAATGTAGAGTGGTTGTCCCGAGTTTCCTCATGGTTCCATGTTTGGCCAGAGATTTTTTTTTTTTTTCAAAATCTTGGGACTACCAAGAAGTTGATTTAAAAAAATAAAAGTTTTATGTCATATAATGGCCATTTAGTGACTCTTAAAATTCATATAAAATTTCTGCTGGTGAATGCAGTCTATTGAGGGTTTAACAACGAGGAAGTGTTACCACGATCCTGGGTGGTTTGGCGAGAGAGAACAGGGAAAGCAGGGACGCTTGTTCTCCTGTATGAATAGCTAGCCTGTCTAAAACTTTTCATATTAGTCCTCCTTTTTTTTAGCTTGATCTTTGTTGGGCCTTTACAAATAAAGAATTGAAACATGAGGTTTTTTCATGAGCTAGCCATATAAATTTTAATTGTAGCCTAATTCATATAATTTTTGTGCGTGCACCAGGCCATGCAGTATATGGAGCTTCTCCCGGAGGAAAGGCGGCCTGTGGCGGGCACGGAAGGTGCGCTGTACAGACGCAGGCAGTTGATGAGGCAGCTCCCTGCTTACGATCATGACCAGTCACAGTGCCACAGTTTGTCGGAGGCTGAAACCAAAGCCATGGCTCAGTTTATAAAAAGTTATAAGGAGGAGGTGTTGGGAGTGGGGGAGGTGGCACTGCCAGGAGAGGGAGGAATTCCCAGAGACAGCGGTGGAAAACAGAAGAATGGGAAAGAACAGCCAATCCCTGAGCCCACAACCAACGGCATGCTGGAAGAGAATGGCAAGAAGAGTGAATATGTAAGTTTGACTGATATTCACACACTCAGACAGTTACAGACTGTTTCTATTTTTCCTCTGGGCCAAGTAATGAAATAAAATGAAACAAAATGAAGGTCTTCATTTTGGAAAGGCTGGAAAACTCTTAATTTGTTCAAGATTCTTGGACAGCGAGCTTCCAAACATTTATCATAATCAATCTGTCTCTCTCATTAAACTTGTAGTGTTAGCATCCCAAGACATTCCAGGAACATTTACAGCTAGTGTTTCTCACAGCCCAATGATTTAGACTTTACTTATGCCATCTACTTTAGCCATGGTGCGCTGGGAATTAAAATATGTATGTAGCTAGACATTTTAATACAAAAACAATAAAAGAATGGTTTGGCTGTCATTCTGAATGCAAAGCTAGTGTTGCAGCTCAAGACCACATACTGGACATTAAAACAAAACAAAAACCCTCCATATGGCATTCTAAGTATAATGATGTGAACGTAGCGATGCTCTGAAGTGGAGCCTGAAGTCAGTTAACAGCAGACCAGCCATATACTGTAATGTGTAGTTTGCTGATTTATCCGCTTTTACTTGGCTCTTTTATCCTATTTGAAGCACACAATTCCATGCTAGTTGAAGCAAACCGGTCTTGTTTTGGTTTGACTAATAACTCTTGTGTTTAACGCACTTTTCTTAGCATAGTGAAGAAAGTAAATTAAAACAGAACATGGAGCCAGGTTGACCAAGCCAGGACGTTAGCATATAGAGTGTAGAAGCAGACGAACTTGCCACCTGTTTTTCATTTACTTGTATATAAACCAAACACTGTGTGTCTGTCCAATTGGCTGAATAGATACTAATTATCCACTTATTTTGAGGCAAACATTAGATTTCGCTAAACGTTACTCCACGGCTAATCGACGGAAAAATCTAAATAGCGCCCAGAGAACTGATGCAAATAAGTCCACAATCCCTTCACAAAAGTGCTAAGCTAGCCTGTAACTAGCTTAACCCAGATTTTCTCATCTCTGTATTTGTGACTTACGGACTTGGCGACATAATCATCCTCCTTTATTCCTCTACATCTCAATGAATTTTTTACTTTTTAAATTCCAAAGTAGGATTTGCTCAGGATTTTTGTCCTGTGTGCTTTACAACTGATCTAACATATGATCCAAGAATACAGTTGTGTAGTTGGATGTGCGGGCACCCACCACTGATTTCCTGGGATTCGAACTATAACCTTTTGAGGTGTTCATTTTAGCCTAGTTTTATTTGCAAAGGTTTAATATGAAAACACTGAGCTACTGCTCCAGCGTAGGAGAATTCGCTTAGAACAGCAGCACATACCCAAATTCTGCAGCTAAAGTGATCTACGGTCTGATCTTTAGAGTAACGACAGTAAGGTTCATTAAACAGGATTCACTTCAATGAATGAAGAGAGCATGAAAAGTTGGGTTGATTATTATTATGATTTATTTTGTTTCTGGCACAGACTGAGGACTGTGATTTACCATTTACAGTTCTTGTCTAAATTAGTGTGGGTCTTGGGTCTGCCTTGCTAGGATGTATTTATAGCCCTGTAAAAATCTGTGGTTCTTTCTTTCAAATAAAAAAAATGCTACATGGCATTCCTAATCGTTTCCTGCATAGACTCAGAGTCTTCACTTTAGGGAATTGTGTCTGTGAGGTCATGTTTTATGATTGAGTGAACAAATAAAACGTTTGAGGTTAATTGAAGTTTTCTGTGTTGATCAACCATTCCACACAAAACGCATGCAAACCGCAGAGTGTGGGTTCAGACTTGACGTTCTCTGACTATAAGCTAGTCTTGGATATCAAGAAATTTCCAAGTGGTTTTTGCACAGAGCTTTTTTTTTTTTTTAATTTTTATTTATTTTAAAAACAAGTAAATCTTTTCTCATGAAAAGCCATCCAGCAAGTGAACACTACTTCAATAATCCAGCTGAGCTGCTACTTGGAGTGTTACACCAGAAACTGACATCTAGTCCAATTCAGTGATTGTGTTGACTCATCACTAGCCACCAGAACAGCTTCAATGCACCGTGGCATAGAAGTCTGTGGAACTGTACTGGAGGGTTGAGATCTGGTGACCTTTAAGACTGTAGCATATTATTGACCTCCTTGTCATAGTCAATGTGCCCTGTGGATCTGGGCAGGGTCATCCTGGAAGAGAGCACTCTGATCAGGATTAAAAAATATTTCCTTATATGACAAAGGTGAATTGATTTGCAAATCACCAACAAATCAGCGCTCACCTGAAGGCCGGTTCACGCAGAGCCCTTAAGAAACACATGGCACACACTTTTGTTGGAAGACCAAGTACAAGACTGTAAAAATGTGTCTGCGCACCACGCATGCTGTCTGTGTCTCAGAGCAAATGCATATTAAATCGGAATTATAGTCAGGACCATAAGTATTTGGACACCTTTTTGGCCTGCATATTGAGCGTTCCCACGAACATCTACCAAATGCAAATTCAATGCTTGGAATCAACTCGAGACCTTTTTATCTCCTTAATTTGTCATGAAATAATGAGGAAACGGGCCACACATGGCCATGGCACTGCTTATCAGTCAATTGTCCAATTAGCCTATGAACTCTGTAAAAGAATAAATTGCTGTAATTCCTAAATGTTTAAACCCCTTGAATCAGAGCTGAAAGTCTACACCTCCGTGCCATCTTGATTGCTCCATTTCAGATCCATTGTGGTGGTGTACAGAGGCAAACTTATTTAAAAATAAATAAGTAAAAGGTTGCGTAGCTGTCATAATACTTGTGGACTCAACCTTACAAACAAGGCCTAAGGGATAAGTGGATACATACAAATATTACCCCCACCACATATATAATATTTGTGTATGTATGAATGAGAGCTCACCAGTGCCTAAAGTCTTTGTTCCAAGCTTCCTCTTTTATTTAAGGAAGGATTGTTTTAAGGAGGAGAGTCATTTTGGATCTGAAAATAATTAAACCTAGAAGAACATCTGTGCTTGATTTGTGTTTTTATCATAACAGGAATGCTCTGTTTGAGGCCTGTGGGATTTCAACATGGCTTTGATTATCTCCCAGAAAATTTGTCAGGAGGACCTAATTTAACCTTTTAAATGTACAGTTTAACAGCTCTTCTACGGAGACAAGCGGGTGTGTCGAATAGAAGTAATGCTGATTTAACCCATGAACCATTATTTCGTTCATTTTTATCCTCTATGCTCATCCTGTGCTGCTGCTCTAGATATTTTATTTACTTGTACTGTATGCTCTCAAACTCTACATGTAAATTGCACCTATTTTATAGCTGTTTATTTTGATCTCTTGATTTCCTCTGCAGCACTGTAGTGGTTGTGGGCAGTTGGCAGCCCCGGACAGTCCTGTTGTGTACGCAGAGAGAGCAGGATACGAGCGGCTCTGGCACCCTACCTGCTTTGTGTGTGCAGAGTGTGGCGAGGCGCTGGTTGATCTGGTCTACTTCTGGAGGAAAGAGACTCTGCTGTGTGGCCGGCATTATTGCCAGAGTCTGAAGAGGCGCTGTCCAGGCTGCGATGAGGTAAGCACTTTCTCTAACACAGATTAGAAACCTATTCTAATCACACTAACATTGACTTTAACGATAGCAGTATTTACTCTTGATACAGTGCTGGGAGTATATCACTTTATGCGGGTATATTCAAAATAAAGGTGTCTTCGATCGGATGACCGTTTGTTAGTACAGTTATTTGATTGGAAAATGCTTTAAATATGTGATTCGAGGAAAACGCAGTAAAATGCATTTGAAAAGAACACAATAATTAAAGGAGCGATTTTGTCATTTTTAGAACTTGCTGCTACCTGTGAGGTAAATTTGCATTTGCTAAAAAACAAAAACAAACAACAAAAAACAATTCAAAGCCTCTTTCGTCCTCCCTAATCAACCTGCCAGGGACTTCCCCCAAGTGGCACATGCTTCTGGATTACGTCTTTGTTTATTTTGACATGTTTGTTTTCATTAATATCCTGTCTCCTCCTTTTGTCTTGTCATTTGTTGTCTCCTTTATGTGTCATGATCATTCTCACCTGTGCTCTATTTGTCCTTGATTAGTATGTGTATTGTGCTTCTGTTTTGTTAGTGTGTGTATATTGTGATTTTGTTTTGTTAGTGTGTATATTGTGCTTTTTTTGTGTGTGTGTTATATAATATAATATATATATTTAATTAATTTGATTGTGATTAGTGTGTATATTGTTTTGCCGCCTGCCTATACAAAGTCTTTGTTTGTTTTGTGCTTTTGTATCCCAGTTTTTGATCCGGTTCTGTTCTCTCCTGCTGGGTTTTGGACATCCACATATAGTGTTGTTGGATATCGCGAGACCTCTGATTGTTTCCCTCTTTTTGATTCCGACTTAGTTATGGATTTGTCTGCATGCCTCTCTAATAAACGCTTTTACTGCACTTGCACCCGTCTCCACTTGCTGTCCATGACATGACCTCACTTCCTTTCAATCTATGCACACTTTATGACTTGTTATTTTAGAAGAAGGGAGTGAGCTGAGCGAGCTTGTTCTGATTCGAGGTGGAGCTCATTGTCAAGATGAGAAAATAAGGAAATGCTGTCTTTGTTTTTTTTTTTTTTCTTTTTTTTTTCTCTCCCTCCCCTTTTCTAAGTTATAGTTTGAAGCAATGTGATGTTTATATAAGCATCTAAAAGTGAGGTGTGTTTTGTTTATGCCACTTTTGTCACCATATTTGGGTTGGAACGAGAAGTTCTGTAGCCGTTTGCCCTCCACTATTCGACGCCAGTTTCTTATCATTAGAAGACGACCTGTCTTGTTTACTCAGATCTTGCAGATTGAGATCAAGACAGTGAAGATCTTTTAACCTCTTGAGATGAGAAATCTGAGGAAAATGTGAAGCACTAACCCCTGTAACCCTTTTCTCTTTTTGTTTTTCTCTCACTCTCTTGCACTCATGTAGCTGATCTTCTCAGAGACCTGCCATCAGGAAAATGGCCAGGCTTGGCATAAGGAGCACTTCTGCTGCTGGCAGTGTGGCCAGAATCTCTGTGTTCAGTGTGGCTGCACCAAAAAACCCCAAAAGTGAACGCGCCGTGCTGACGAACCAACCTGCTAAGTGGAAGCAGAAGGCCAGTTTGGATATATTGCATCGTTTTTAGCCCATTCTTCTGACCTGACGTGCCATCCAGACTGTATCTCCCTACTATATATGAATTATTAATAGGAATAGAAATGACGTCACATCATTAACTTAGACAGTGGTAGCAGTTATATCTAAATAAATCGTGTATGTGTAAAGAGAGTGAACCGTTCAGTAGTTCAAGTGTAAATCCTAAAATGCTGATCCTAACTAACCATAAACACCCCCCCCCTCCCCCACCCGAAATCTCCAAGGTGGTTTTAGGATGTTACTGAGAATTAGTAAAAAGAACGACCCACGCCTGAGTGTTTAGAGAAAAACCGTACTGCACTAATGCTTCACGTCATTATATAATGCAGTCATGGGTGCAACTTGGCTGAGAACGAGAGCTGATGTGATGAACATGATGGACCTTTAGGGCTGAGACCTGTTTGCATCATACATCTGGTTAAGGCAGCACACGAGAGCATGAAGAATGACTCGCAGATGAGCTGCGGGTTTGTCAGAAACAACCAGGAGTGATTAGACTGTGAGCACAAAGCGTAAAGTGACCCTGTTTTTCCTTCACTGGGTGACACACGTTTAGAAATGACAGACAAGTTCGGAATTTCGGACGCAGCAAACGAAACAAACAGGGAAGGAGATTGTAGAAAACAATTAACGCCAACCGTTTAAAAGACGGATGGTGCGAGACACAGGCTCTGGGCGGAGTGAAAGGTTCCAGCTTCCTCTCCAGCTGAGCGGTCTGGAGTTTCACAAACAGCCGTTTGCTGGTGCTGTCAGAGATAAAACAGGTCTCGTATAAGCATGTGGGTAAGAGTTCATGGAGTGAACGCAGCCTATGCGCGAGGGCGTTTCTCGCGATTGTGTTTGTAAATATTTCATAGCCCTGACACTTATGGCCTGAGCTAGGATTCCTGTAATGGTGGGAGATTGCATAAAGCCACGATTTATATTAAGTGTCCTTAAGCATTGTATAAATTATCTAACACTTTATTTAAGTAGAAATGATTAGAATGAAGTACTTGTATTAGATTTATGTGCAGTCCTTTCCGAAATTATTCGAACGGCAGGTTTTAAACTTTTGCTATAGATTGAAGTCATTTTGGGTTTGAGCTCAACAGATGAATATAGAATTTCACCTTTTTATTTCGTGTGTGTGTGTGTGCACCTTACATCTCCGGGGGTCGAGTCTCTGTCTGTGTGTGCGGAGTTCGCATGTTCTCCCCTTGCGTCGGGGGTTTCCTCCGGGTACTCCGGTTTCCTCCCCCAGGCCAAAGACATGCATAGTAGGCTGATTGGCGTGTCTGTAGTGTATGAATGTGTATGTGAGCCCTGCGATTGATTGGCACCCTGTCTAGGGTGTACCCCGGCTTGTGCCCGATGCTGCCTAGGATAGGCTCCAGGTTTCCCCACGACCCCGACGTGAAGGATAAGCAGTGTAGATGTATTGGATGGATGTATGTATTCCCATCCATATGTGCGTGCATGTATGTTAAATGACACGAACAACAGCACACTTTGTTTCAGACCACCCAATTTGTAGCCGCGCAAAAATATTAGAACAAGGTGTTTCTTGTTACCCAGATGTGTTCTGCTAGATTGATTGTTTAAACAATAACTATCTCTGAACATCTACTTTTGGTTTTAGTCTTCAGTTTCACCTGTGAAAACTGCATTTCCTGTTAAAAAGGAAACACCAACTTGACCATCAAATGACTGTCTATGGGGGAACAGGAAGCCATTTTGAAACTGAGAAAAGTGTTGCACAAACACTGGGCGTAGTCAGTACAACAATTTGAAATGTTCCTATACTTTTGCTAATCCTAAACATTGTGTGGTCTGATGCAAACGCTTCTGTTTAATGTTGTTTAGCACATCTAGATGTAAATACTAGAAAATAAATGTTGAAATCCTAAACTCTCGTCTCCTATCCATCTTTTGATCTCCGACCCAAATGTCTTTCGGTGTATAGCACAAACAAATGAATTGGCTGAAACTGTTCCAATAGTTTTGGAGGGGACTGTACATGAAAGTACTGGTTTAAGTTAACAGGAAGTCTATTGTAACTCAAATAGCTACTCTTTATGACCACGGTGAGCAAAAAAGAATCTCTGAACGCCCAACACAGAAATTTGAGTCGGCCAGTCTATGTTGGCAGAAGACCACAGTAGATTCGGGTTTTGCTGAAACCGTGCCCACTGTAGCCTCAGATTCCTGTTCGTGGCTGACAGGAGTGGAACCCGATGTGGTCTTCTGCCTCAGTATTTGATGTATTGTGTGTTCTGAGATGCTTTTCCGCTCACCACAGTTGGCTGTTGTGTTTACAGTGTATATCAAACTCATACCATCTGGCAACAACTATGACCGTCACCATAGAGCAGCTTTAAGTACATCGAGTATATACGTAGTACTTATACGTAGTATATGAAGGACGCTTCATATAAAGTTTGCAATGTAAGACTGTGTGTTGAAGGAAACCTTTATTTCCCTGCCTACGATGTTGATTTCTTTGTCAGATATAAAATCCATCACAATCATCAGATTTCTGCAACACCAGCCACAAGCAGCAGTCCTGGACTGGAATTGCGTCCAAGCCTGAGCAGTTTGGATTTCTGGCAGTAATGTAACCCATATCATTTCGCTGCTGTTTTAAATGTTTATACAGATGTTTCAGTTAAGCTTTAGAGAGAAAATAAATGCCTTACATGTGAAAACGTGCCAGTTCCTGCTTATTTTATTATGAATATTAAGTTTCGTATGGTTACGATTAATGCGTTTGGAAAGAGAATCAAAGTGTAGACGTGACGTTGCACGATTATTTTTCTTTCACAATGATCTAGTACACAGTCCCTGAGGGCATCTCGAAACGGACGATCTTTGAAACTAGAGAGGTTTAGATATCAAGGATTGTTTGTGTTCGTATTTTATTAATGATGTGAAAATCATAAACTTGTGCTCACCTTTTGGTCGAATGTCTTCTCATTGGATTTGAGATTTAAAAAAAAAAAAGAGGAATGTGTTTGATGCTTGTAATTTATGAAGGTGATGTGTATTAGTGAATTTAGGGTGGTTAATTTAAAAAGGTACTAAATGGTCTTTAGAACTGGAATGTTAAAATTGTGAAAGCAGGACGTGGCGTTTCAGGCATGATCGAATCAGTTTATTACCTCTCGAATGATTTGATTCCCAGTGGAAAACGGAGTAGTTGCATATTTTTGAAAACATTGGTATATACTACCAATATTACATTGATATTACATTGACGTGCTTACTTTGCATAAATCAACTGGAAGGCTGACCTTGGAGTGGAAAATGGATAAAGGACACTAACCAAAGTTCTGCTTTAGACTGTATGAAATGATCAAATCTTTTTGTGTTTGACTTTTTAAGTGTAAATCTCCATTTTGGTATCTGAAAAGAATCTTTTTAATGATTCTATTCATGTATAAATCTGAAAGCGATGTTTAGGTCTGTTGCTAAATGATAATGACAATTCAATGGTTTGTGTTTTAAAACGGCATTATATGATGCGAAGCTTTTATGCAACACTATATATTTTTGTTGTTGTTCATAACAGTTAAGTGCAAAAGATTGTATCCCATCATGGCTTTTCGAAAAACATCCCGGAAGTTTACAATCTATCCACAAAACTCCATACTACAGTACATCTACATCCACTTCTGAGTGGATCCGAAAGCTTATTCATTCATATATATATATATATATGAAATCTCTCAATTCTGGACTGGTATAATTTTGTGTTTTCACTGTTAATGTTAACGTGTATTATTTGGATATTGATTTTGCTTTGAAAATTTTTTTTTTCTTTGTCCTAAGGATATGCAAACTTTTGCCCTTGACTGATTTGAAAAAAAAAAATAAAAGTAATTTTCCAAATAATATGACCTGGTTGACAGTTATGCCTCCATATTTAAATGTATTTTCTCGACCTAGGATTAAATACCACAAAATATATTTTGGCTTGATTTTGTTTTTATTTATGTTTTATACACGAATGTTAATATGTATCGGGTTTTTTTTTTTTTTTTTCCCCCAAGTTCATTAATTTACTAACCATATAACAGTGTAAAATAATTCGGTAAGGTGTGTATGCGTGCATCCATCCGTTTTTATTCATATTATTCCATTGTTACATTTAATGTCATGGAACGTCCATGAAAGTTCCGGTTATCATTTATGTTAAAGAAACTGTAAACCATCATTCCTACAGCAGCCTTATTTTTTTTCTTTCTTTAATATAAGATAAACAAACACAGCTTGCCTTGTTTGCTCAAAGCACGAAGCCCTCCATCTTGAACCCTTTCCCGTGTCGGAAAAATGAGTTACAGCTTTACATATGGTTGTTACAAGGCACTACCCCTATGGACTCCTTGCAGAAAACTTCTAACGTTATTAGAAACTTTGTATGTAGTACTGTCAAAGCTGCTGTAATCATTAACACCTTCTAACCAATCGGTTTAATTACAGAGTTAAGTTACACTTTATTTATTCTCTGAAGGTGAGAAGACACAAGATAAATTACTTGTTCGTTTAATGACCTCATCTGGTCTATGAGCAGACAACTTCCTGACCGATGTTTTCTTAAAATAAACACCTAAAAAGTGTATCTGTGTGATGGTTTCTGTCCCTGCCTGCTTGAACATGTCCCTTCTCCAGATGTTTTGTCCTCGGCAGACATGTACACACCCAACAAGACCTTTCATTAGCAAACTTGTCCAGCCGGCCGGGTAACTCCACAAATTGACGGGAAAAAGATCTTTTAAAAAAAGCATTAAAAAAGCTTGGTGTTTCATTTATCTTGCCTTGCAAAAGTTTTTATTTTGTCCTTTTATGTAATGCTTTACATAGATGACATCGAACAGGTGCAATGGATCATCTAGCCAACTCCCTCAATTTGTTCATGATCCCAATGCCTGTTCAAGAAAATGAAGAGAGATCACCTATTGTTTTGTGAGGATAAATATCCGTCTCTGTGAGGTCCAGCTTTATGGTCGATGTTGTCCGCAGAAAAAAAATAACCTTCAAAACAAGTCATGGATCTGATTATGGAGACTTGGAGAACATCATAAAATATAAAACTAAGCCTCACTGAAGACATTAAATTAGATTGATGGGTGGATGGATGTACTTTCTTGATCCCCAAGGAGAAATTTGGGCAAGTCCCTGAACAAGAAAGGCACTTATTAGTGATGCCAACTGTCAAGTTTAATGGTTCGCAGTCCTTTTTTGAGCTATGGACATCATCTTCATTGTTCAGTGGTAGTCGTTTTCACATTTAGTATGTATCTCTCACCTGGGGAAATGAAGGAAATGCAGCTGTAAAACTCATTTAAGGTACCTCATAGACATGGTGTTATACCTTTTCATGGTGCTTTAACGTTATTTAACAAAGAAGCATTTTTATTGAAGAGGCTCTGGCTGGAAATTATATACACGTTGGAAAGCACTTCAGAGTTTCTGGGCTGAATGCTGACTTGAAGCAAGCACTGCACATCAGCCAGGTAGTGCCATCCGTAATTTTAAACATGGTGGCGGTAGTTTAAGTGGTGGCTTGTTGTGAAACTAGATGGGAGGCTAAAATATATCTATTAATAGCTCAACAATGAAACTGCAGGGTGTCCATAAAGTCTCCATACATAGGGGACTATATACAGTGGATGTGTGTGTGTATGTATGTGTGTAAGTACACCCCACACATTTTTGTAAATATTTGATATCTTTTATGTGACAACATGACACTTTTGCTACAATGTAAAGTAGTGAGTGTACAGCTTGTGTAACAGTGTAAATTTACTGTCCCCTCAAAA